>VSMD01004100.1:0-68182 GCA_008750895.1 Mirza zaza | reverse complement strand
ACTTCAAATAAGAAAATATACTGCAGAGGCTATTCAGAAGTTACTGTTACTTCAGAGTACATTCAGCAAATCACTGTAACATGTACTCACTATTTTTTGCAATGAGCATTGTGTGGGTGCTATCAGAGTCCAAAACTCCACGAATTATTTTAATGAGAGAAAGCAATTTGATTTTTTAAGGAGATAAATATAAAATTGAAGACTTATAATTGCAGTTTCATCCATAGGATGGTAAACAGCGGAGTATACTTAAAAAGACATTTACTGAATTTCATATACCTCTTGTTACTGGACTTAGTTCTAAATATCAGTGTTATATACTCTCTTAAAGGAAAGACCCACACAGAATTAGCTTAACAAATATTAATTTTGCGAAAGAGAATGCATTATTAGTTAGGAATGTTTTTATTTGAATAAATTTATATTATTTTATTTTAAATATGTTTATATTTTTATGAGACCACCATGGTTTTAATTCATAATGCATTTTAAGTGAATATTTTAATTATTTGATAATTTAAATTATGATTATGTATCCAACGACATGGCATATATGACATTATATGTTTGCTACAATTAATATCAATTGTCTGTATAAGACCAATGCTCATCCAAAATAGCAAAAATGTTCATCATATTGGTTGTAGTAGAAAGACATGTTCAATCCAATTGTTAACAACTTTAATAAGTTGCTTAACACAAGTAATATATTTGATTTAGAGAGGACTTTATAGTAAAAAATATGTAGAGAAATGTATAAAATTAAGTGCCACACTCTGTCATCAAATGAGATCTGTGCTTTCATAATTTCTTTTGTAAAAAGCTTTCGGAATGCATCAGAAGCTAAACTTACAAATTCTGTTGAGGGTCTAGCATATTATAGCCATGTGAAAGGGAAGAAATTTGCAAACTTGCTTATTTTTTATACCTACTTTATTCATTCGGACAGTATTATAAAATGTGTTCTCTGTTCTGAAGTGACTGTTTATTCCTCTAGAATGCTGAATAAGAGCACATCCTAAAGAGCCAGATGTCTGTATGAAAACCTCACTCCATCTAATCTGAAAAATGAGACCTTGAGCTAGTTATAAAACCTAAATACATTAGTATATCCATTTTTAAAGGCAGGATAATAATAGAAACTTTCTTTTTTAATAATAATATTTGTTTAAATTGTAATTTTCAAAAGGTTAAAAAGCATGACTCTCATATGAATATAAAATGAACATTTAGTTGATATTTAACTCATTTAATGATAGAAGCAATAATGTGTTATGAACAGTTTAAAGAACATATGAGAAAATCTACATATTATACATATACATGTGGAGAGAGAGAGAGAGAGATAAACATGGCATTTGATAGATTGCTGGGTTAAATAAAAAACTGGGTAATGTTCAACAAGGCCATAAAACATAATGTTTGTTAGACAGAAATTATCACATCTCTACTGGACAAAATTCTAGAAGTTAACTACTGCCTCTAGATGGTTGAAAATCATTCAGTAAAATAAGCCCAGCTCTGCACTAAAAAATATACACTAATCTCTTTTATCTATACACAAGTTTGGAATAGTTTTGTTCTGACAGTTTTCCCTTTTATGGTCACAATCTCCAAAGATTATTCTTGATCACAAAATAAATCTGGTCTTGTTAGATTTGGCCTGATTATTTGCATAGATAAAGCAAGCCTGTTACCAAACTCAATATGCTTTCTTTCTTTTTCTTTTTTTTTTATTTCAGCATATTATGGGGGTACAAATTTTAAGGTTTCAATAAATGCCCTTTCCCCCCACAAGTTTGAGTTTCCAGCATGACCATCCCCCAGATGGTGCACATCTCACTCATCATGTGTGTACATACCCGCCCCCTTCCCCCTCCCACCTGCCCAATACCCTATTACTGAGTACCTATGTGTCCACTTAGGTGCTGCTCAGTTAATACCAGTTTGCTGGTGAGTATATGTGGTGCTTGTTTTTCATTCTTGGGATATGCTTTTTTGAATCTGTTCTGCAAATCAGACACAAACAGCTTTAACAACTAATAATGCCAAATAATTAACTTCTTTGTGTTAAGTTTCAAAAGAAATCAACTATAGATTGACTCCTCAAATTCTATCCCATAAATATATACAACTATTAGGTATCCATAATAATTAGAAATAAAGAAAATTAGAAACCTCTATGACCTACTCTAAGATTTCTGAGATTGGGGAGCCAAGCCTATGACACACTTTCAGATTTCAACTTCTATATATTTGGGCAAACTTCTCTTAAATTGAGATTCTCCAAGTTTTTTTTTTTATTTCAGCATATTATGGGGTTACAAATTTTAAGGTTTCAAATAATGCCCTATTTCCCCCTTCCCCCACAAGTCTGAGTTTCCAGCGTGACCATCCCCCAGACGATGCACATCTCACTCATTATGTATGTATATACCCTCCCCCCACCCCTCTCCCACCTGCCCAATACCCAGCTTACTAGCTAGTGAATTTCTTACCTTCTATGAAGCCAAGAGGTTTTTAAGATGAACTTGCCATACCTGATTCAATTAGATTTTTCATAAATTCAATTATGGCCTTGGTTGAACTATTGATTTGTCCAATTATATTCTGGTAAGACAGAGAAAGTGTTGTATTGCATTTATGCAAATAAGTGTGTACTATTATAAGTAAAAAGACTCAGCAGTATTATTTGGTTTAGATTTTGGAGGGAACATTGAGAATTAAATATTAATTTAGAATGATTTATTTCAGCTTAGAAAAGAATAATCCACTATAATGTGTGTTAGAGATTGCTTGTAAAGAGAAAGAGCTTCTTTATATATACAATTAAAATAAAACATTAAAAATAATGAAAACAATAATCTAAAACTTTTACCTCTTGCCAAGATGGGAAAACAGAAATTGAATTTAAACTCCCATGTTAAACAATAAAAAGTTTAGACAAAAATTTTCCCAAAATAGTTTTTAGATTGGAAATAACTGTCAGCGAAGGACATTGATCCCTGAGCGAGGGAAAACAAATAAGGTGAACACTATGATTGTTCCAGCTGCCACAAATGAGTTCAGACAGTGGCTCAGCAAGGGAGAATTCAGGTTGAGCCCAGTGGTCTTCCTGAGTTAAAGAGTAGGAGCTGGGAGTTCAAACAGATGAAGGCAGCCAATTTCATAAAGCAAAGTACTGAAGAGAAGAGAGCTATACAGAGTGAAGCTCTGAAGATATACAGAGGCCGTCTCTCCAGTCTTTAGCTGAGTGATGATCAGCCTATGAATATGAGAACAAGGAAAAACATACAGAAAAGGGCAGGCAAAACAATTTCTAGGGCTCATACAGCAGTAGGAGTAGCCATTTTCCCAGTGGCTGTGTTGTTAAACCTTATAATGTATAGCACTTTGGGAAGAGTAGTCAGTAGTGGGAACAAATTAGCCCTAATTTAAAGTCTGCTCTGGTCTCACCTTGAAATCTTAAAAGCTACCCTTGAAAGTATGAAATTATTTCCAAGAAACATAATTCCTTATAAGATCAAAGCTCAACATCACTTAAAGGAATACAGCAATAACAAATCAGTACCCAACAACAGAAAGTTCAGAATGACCAGCATCTAATACTTAGGTATGAAAAGAAGTGGACAAATATGACTCATGATGAAGAAAAACTTAGTCAAAAAATATAGAGGTTAGATATGATACTATGACAGAATTAGTAGCCAAGGGTATTGATTAGCTATGGCCTGTATACTTCATATGTTCAATAAATTAGCAAAAAACATGAGCATGTTAAGAAAGATATAAACTATACAAAAACATCCAAATTGAACTTACGGAAATTGAAAATACAAAGTATGAGATGAAATACATACTGGATGGAATTAATAGTAGAAATAAAAATTAGTGTTGCAGGTAGACTTTAAAATTATTACATTATAATTATTTAATTAATCCCCAGCTCTCAGCATTCACAACCTCATGAAAAGTCTTCTTCTTAAGAAGCTTACTTCTAAGATGACTTACTTCATGCTAGAAGATTCTCTGTTGTCTTCTTAGCTTGCATGCTTTGATGAGGCAAGCAGCTGTGGTACACAGACCCCCATAGCAAGAAACTATGTATGGTCTCTGGTGAACAGCCAGCTGGGGACAGAGGCCTGGAACGAAACAACCCTCTAGGAACTTAATTCCACCAACAAACATATGAGATTTAAAGTGGATCCTTCTCAGATTGAGCTTTCAGCCTCAACCACTACTTTTGCCAACATCTTTCCATTACAGCCTTGTGAGAGATCCTGAAGCAAAGGACCTATCCCACTATGCCCGAGACTCCTAACCCCAGAATATATGCGATGATAAATGTGTGTTATTTTACAGGGCTAAATTTGTGGTAATTTTTTATGCAACAATGGATAGATAATATAACTAGTGAACTTGATATACTTAGAAATAAGTGCAATTTTAACACACTTCATAGCTTTTTGTCAGATTCAGTTCTTATAATAGACAGAATAACGCACCCTTCCTCCCCCAAAAGATGTCCATGTCCTAATCCCCGAATTTGTGAATATGTTACTTTACATGGCAATAGGGATTTTGCAAATGTAATTATGTTAAGAAGTTTGAGATGGGGAGATTATCCTGGATTATACAGTTAGGCCCAATGGAAGCCCAAGGGGAAGAGCAAGGCAGGAGAGTTGGAGGAGGTGACTATAAAAGCAGAGGTCAGAGTGATGAGATTGCTGGCTGCAAGGAGACCATGAGCCAAGCAATGGAGGTAGCTTCTAGAAGCTGGGAAATACAAGTTAAATGAGTTGATTTTTTCCCTATATTTCTCAGAAGGCATGCTGCCTTGCTGGTTGCCACCTTTGACCCCAGCAAGACCCAATTTGGACTTCTGACTTCCAGAATTGTAGGGCAATAAATTTGGAGTATTTTAAGCCACAAAGTGTGTGGTAATTTGTTACAGCAGCAATAGAAAACTAATCTAAATCTTATAATTTAAGGCAAATAATATCCACTCCCCTCAAACCTTTTATAATCTGGCTATACTGCCTCAAGTGTAGTATAGCCAGTTTTTATTATACTCATATATTCTGAAACAATCTAAATCTATAATCTTTACCACCAAATTAGTTACTCTACCCTCGAAGATATTAACATTTTTCCCATTATTTTGCATGCATGGTACTATTTTTTTTTTAAACACTATTACTCTGAGTATACTCTAAACCTATAGTCCCCAACCCTGGCCCCTGGACTAGACTGAGCCCGGGCCTTCTTTCTCCCAGCTGGTGAATGATCATTTATCTCAGCTTTCAGAAGAGTTTGAGGATTATTTTCCAACAACAAAAGACCCCCAAACTGGGAAGAAATGGATCCGTGACACATTTGTGAATTAACCACGTGAGTCGACCTTGTCCATGCTAGACGAGGATCAACTGCTTGAGATCACAAATGCTGGTGGCCTTAGAAGTATGTTTGAGATAGCTTCAAATCTCCATTCAGTCTGGATTACAGCCAAGGCAGAATATTCTGAGATTGCCACAAAAGCACTCAACATCCTATCTTTGTGAAGCAGGGTTTTCTGCAGTGACAGTAACCAAAATGAGATTACTGAGTAGGCTGAGCATAAGCAACACACTTCAGGTGTCACTGTCTCCCATCACCCCCAGATAGGGCTATCTAGTTGCAGGAAAACAGGCTCAGAACTCCCACTGACTCTACATTATGATTAGTTGTATAATTATTTCATTATATATTACATTGTAATAATAATAGAAATAAAGTACAGAATAAATGTAATGCACTTGAATCATCCTGGAACCATCTGCACCCCTTCCCCGGTCTGTGGAAAAATTGTCTCCCATGTAACTGGTCCCTGGTGCCAAAAAGGTTATGGACTGCTGCTCTAAACCACTCATATGAATAACTTCTAATAATTCACTCACTTACACTTCCCAGAGAAAAGTAGGAGGGAGAAAGCTCTGAACTGCTACAACCAACTATTTTAATAGAGTAGCAAAACGTAAAAATACACTAACACAACTTTCTATAGCCATATACATATTTCACATCTTTTTTAGACTGGTAAAAATGAACATATTTATTGACATGACTAAAAGATAAAACCACTCAATAGCATATAAAGAAAGAAGCAGAAGTACATAAGTTTAAACTTACGCTTTGTAATCAATGTTTCATTATTCAGTCTTACTAAGAAAGTATTCATATATCCAACATTATTCACTAATTAACTCAATTTAATAATCCAAGCTTTTGAGTTACCTAAAGATCTGGCAAATTATTTAAGCTGACAAAAAAAAAAATAAATAAAACAATCTAGTGCTATAAAACTTTTATTGTAATTATTATTCTAGTAAATTTAATAAATTTCACATAACCAGTATAGAAGTTTAGAAAGTTCAGATTAAGTTGTCTCTTCATTGAAAACAAACACAAATTTATTAAAGATAAATAAATAAAATGTATATTCATATTATTTTTCCACAGTGTTAAACTCAAGGAAAAGACATATATAGCTATTTAATTTAAATACACACACAAAATTATTATATTGGTCTAAGCGTCAATATTTACCTTCATTATATGAACATACATTCTAAAAATGCTTCTAGACTACCAGTTTCTCTAAGAAGAATTGTTTATCTTAAAATCCTATACATTTAAAATATTGAGGTTTAAGTCTTTATTCTCTGGGAATTTTAACAATATTTTATTTACTTAATTTACTTCTTTATCACTATAAATCAATGAAAACAAAACTTCTTTAATTTGAGATGTTATAATTTTACTTACTAATGCCTTCTACAGTTAGAAAAACACTTACACAAAAGATAACGTTTTTCTCAAATCCAAACACACAAACCCACAGACATGTAGCAGTTTATATTTTTAGTTATGCAACATTACCCACTGGTGAACAGTAAACAGAAACATAACTGCCTCCCCCAGATCTTAAGGGCTATTTTCTTTCCTGGTGGATATGAAATTATTAATTGGTTTGAGCTCATAAATAGGAAAAAACAAAAGGCAAAATACTAACAAACCAGATTCTCTGTCCTATCTCACCTAACGGAGAGTTGCTCTCAACCACTCACCCTACAGAGATCACCAAATACTCAGATCATAAAACCAACCCCCAATCATTGCTAATATCGATGAGGAGTAAGTTATCAAAAGTATGTCAATCCAAAAGAAAAGCAAAACCCAAAAGTGAGGGTGGGGGATAGAGCATGAAGAGGCTGGGCAGGGAGAGAGATTTGTATTGTTTCTTGAGATGAAAACCTGCCTAGGCTAAACAGTCTCTTGGATACATGTTGGGAGACAATTCCCCATGGATGTCTCAAGGTTCTTCAGCAAAAGCAGCAGCTTTTTGTTTGAACTAACAATTCAGGATATTTATGTAGTCGATGGCCTTGGAAGACACAGTGTTTTCATCATACCAGGTCAGAGAACAGTCTTATTTGTTGTGGAGGATAATGAAGATAATACTTCCTTCCCTTCAGGTCAACGTTTGGGCAGCTTTTCTGGGAGCCGAGTTAAAAGATTAGAGTTATATAAAACAGTAGCCCCTCAACTGAGACACACACTTATTGTATGTGCAGAATTCACCTGGACACCTCTGTGCATTGTACTATAGACTAGGAAATGAAAAGGGAACCCATGCAAACATGGCATTTATGATGCCTGCTGTGCTGTAATAAAGTCCTTTGCTCTGACCGGGGAATCTTATACCTTCTGCCAGCATCAGTGAAACTGTGGCCAACTAACTCGTTAACTTCTATGGTAAAAATCTCACACCCTTCACAGTTCTTGATAGTGCGTTTCTTTAACTGTGCAGCTTTCTTGAGTCTTTTAGGCAAGTCTACTAGGGCATTTTCATGTATGATCTCCAAAACTATTGAAGTTTCAAAAATTTAAAAAGCACGGCTCTTCTACTGATATAAAATAAATATGTGTCAAGGATTATATTTAACTGCAAGTTAATGAGGTGACAAATAGATTACTGTGAGTACTTCAAAAAGCATTTGAAAAGCTACATTATTTATAGAAGGGTAAGATTGCTGGGTTGGATACAAAACTAGTTAATGTTCAATAGGAATAGAAATCGTAACTGTTAGGCCTTTACTAGTACGAAATGGTCAAGATATACTCTGCCACTAAAAAGTTGTAACATAGTTCAATAAATAGAAAGTCAAGTCAAACATGGCACTGAAAGGTTGCCCAGTAATCTTTTGCCTATTTCCAGGGTTTCGGATGATGGTTCTCATTGATGGTTGAGAGGATTATATAGACCAATGTATTTATACTCTTAGAACAGTACCAGGCACATAATACAATGCTAAATTAGTACTATCTATAATTTATTTATGTGTTCATTTATTTTTGTTTGTCTGTTTTTGTGTTTTGTTTTGTTTTGGTTTTGGTTTCGGTTTTGGTTTAAGAAAACTAAGTATAAATAGTTTTCCATTCTCCTAAGCAGGAAATAGTGGTGACTTTTAGCCCCCCTAATGACCTACTCACAGGTAGTTAATGTTGATACTTCCCCTCCACCCAAAACAACAATAGCATAATGCTATCAAAATGGTAGGTCACCTATTCTTAATCTGTGTTCCTATCTTATTTTACCATTCTAATTCTGTGACAGAACACTGTCAGAATTCTTTTATACCAGAATTAGCCACACAGGCTCTGTCAATTATGGTTCCCCTAAGTTTCCATAGTATAGTAAGAATTAATTTATCTTCTATGCAACTAGAAGACACAAAAATCATTCTCAGTGGTTTTTAGTTCTCTTGAGGAGATTTGATTCAGAAAGACTAGAGTTAGACCAGCAATGTCTGCAACATCTGGAGCTCGTTAAAGATATGAAATCTCAGTATCTTCCTCACATCTACTGAGTCAGAATTGGGATTTTAGTGAGAGACAAAAGTAATTCATATGTACATTAAAGTTTGTGAAGCACTGCTCTGTAGTATCCATTGTTAGGTAGAGACTAAGCAAGAGGATAAATCTTAATCCGAGAGGCAGTTCATGTAGCAGTTAATAGTGATAACTTCAAAGGCTACTGACTTTGGTTTAAAACCTGGTTCCATTATTGAATGGTTTTTTGACTTCTTAAAGTAAAATAACCTTTTAGTACTTTGATTTCTTTATCTGTAACATTGGTGCAAAGACATTATCCAATTCATCCGATTATAGAATGAAATTCTATTAATACATATGTCAATGTTTTATATCAGCACCTGGCACACGGTAAGTTCTCAACAAGTGAAAACTATGGTTATTTATTTTCATGTCTTGAATATAAAATTCAAGGACTTCAAAATTACAATTATGGCCAGATAAAGTATGTTTATACTCATTTTAAAACATATTCTTATGTGATTTACAGTCACTATATTATTAGCTCTCTTTGAATTAATAAGTACACATACACTTTGTTGCATCATCTATAACCTTGTAATAAGGAAACCAATGAGATATTTAACAGTTTTATTTATAAAATGAGAAGAATTGGGGCCCCAACAGAGCCCAAGGGAAAGAGTAATTGTAGCTAAGAAAATATGAAAGTGAGCTTAGATAGGAGTTATTCTGAGATGGAGAAGGCTTTGAAATAATCTTGACAGTGTTTGGCCCTACTACCGCAAGAAGGCCATAAGGCCATAAATACAAGAATGACTAGATTTCCTAAGTCTATTATTCTTAAATAATTAGGTAAAAAATAATTTTCTACATTACAAAGCATTCTCCACCTTTGCTCACATGAGTTTTTCTGTTTTTCTTTTTGCCATTTTTGCAGAATCATTCATTCTTTTCTTTTTCTCAAAATTTCAAAATATTTACATATAATAAAATCATCTAATACTACAGACATACTAAAAAAGCAATAATATCCTGCTCCAACTCTTTCCACCCTATCTCCTCTTCTTTGTGAAATATTTTAAATAATTTGTCTTTAAAAATAAGTACCACAACACATAGGTACTACAGTAATAGGGTATTGGGCAGGTAGGAGGGGGCCAAGGGGTGGGTATATACATACATAATGAGTGAGATGTGCACCATCTGGGGGACGGTCATGCTAGAAGCTCAGACTTGTGGGGGGGAAAGGGCATTTATTGAAACCTTAAAATCTGTTCCCCCATAATATGCCAAAATAAAAAAAAATGCAAAAAAATAAGTAAATAAATAAGTACCACATGTACTCACCAGCAAATTGGTATTAACTGACCAACACCTAAGTGGACATATAGGAATAACATTTATCGGGTGTCAGGCAGGTGGGAAGGGAGGGGTTGGGTATATACATACATAATGAATGCGATGCGCACCAACTGGGGGATAGACACGCTTGAAGCTCTGACTCGAGAGGGGAGAGGGGGCAAGGATAATATACATAACCTTAACATTTATACCCCCACAATATGCTGAAAAAATTTTAAAAAATACTTGCTAGTTTTATCCACAAGATTAAATTACAGGTTTATACATTATTGTTTGATTTGTCCATTTTAGACTTTTAGGTTAATTTTTACCTCACTATGATGAATTGTTTATTATTTATCATTTCTATCCATGCACTAGATTTAAGCTCTGAAAAAGCAGAAATCTATATCCTTTTAGTTCACTGCTATATTCGCTATGGTAGAACAGTGCTTGGAATTTAGTAGGCACTCAATATTTGTTGCCTTAATAAGCAATGAGTAAATAGATCAAAATTATTCACATGTCAATCCCCAGATCATCTATCCTCCAGTTGTTGGCGGCCAAAGTATTATTTTATTTTTCCTTTGTCTACATTTTCATTTTATATAATCTACCTAAACCAAATACCTTACTCCTTGAACTAGAAAATTCTGGTCCTCTAATGATGAAATCTCCCTCTTTTTTTTTTTATTTTCTGTTACCCATTGTCTACTCATAGGTAACATTTCCTATATAATGGCTTTCATGATCATGGTCTTTATTTTGATGGGTTCAAAATTTATAGCCCTATTTTAAATAAGACCTATGAGTTACACACTGCCATATTCAACTGTTTCATTGATAATTCCACTTGGCTATCTAAAAGTAATGCAAGTGTTTTAATTTAAATTCAGGGATGTCATATGTGTTCCAACTACTTTTCAAGTTTAAATCTACCAGTATTCTCGGTACAAACCACAAAGTCAAAAAAGTTGAAACTACAGGGCATTTCCGAAGCATAACACCCATGATCCATGTCTTAATGATTCTATTACTTTTAGGAATTCTGACTCCAGTGACAATCAAATTTAAATTCCTTCATTATCTGACATAATAAAATGCATATACTCTAAAGTTTTAGAGATTAGCCTTTTCCATTTAAATCATAATTTATCTTAAAATGATTTCTATATATAAAATGAGGTGGAGTTCTACTCTTTTATTTATGAAAAGATAACAATTAAGTCTCAAACTGTGAAAAGTCAGAGATATCACTCTACTTGTAAGCTTATTACCTTTGGAAATTAAGCAAATGTATCCAGGGGAGATGAGCCTTTAAAGCTCATCTGAGCAATTCATTATCTTTAATTTCCAAGGCATGCTTGCTATTTAATAATAAATCCTGGACTATGCAGAAATGTGAAAATATTCATTGTGCATTGTTTTCTAAAAATATTTTTTTCTCAATAGCATTTAGTGAATAGTTATCCTCTCCTTAATGATATACAAAGCAACTTGGCTGTATAACATATTTTCATATAATCATTTTTTTAGTTGTTTTATCTCTATTTTCATGTTAATATTTTAATTTCATATTATTCAGATTAATACTATAGCATTTTACAATATTTTTGACAAATGTTTGATAGGGAGAGTTGCCTTGCTTATTTTTTTTTAGAATTCTCTTATTTTTGACAATTTTCACTTCCAAAAACAGTTTAGGATCTATTGGTCAAGTACCACAAATAAAATATTTTGGAATTTTATTAAAATTGAATTAAATTTATGAATCAAAATTAGGAGTACTGAAGGCTTATAATGATCAGTAATTTTATTTATAAGCAGCATGTATATTTCTACTTTTTATAGTTTTCTATAATATTAAATTATTAAATCATAGATAAATTAATTGATAAGTCAGACATACATCCCATCTTTCTATCAACAGTTTAGAGAATAAGATTTTTTTGAGGTTCATTTAATCATCAAAACGCTATATGGTAGTGAAAAAAATAAACTATATTTATACTAGTAGCATAGATTAACCACAAAAAATAATATTGAAAAATAAAAAGAAGTTTCTGAGAAAAAAGTATATAAAATTTTAATATATGTATGTTCCATGCTATATTGGGGACAAATTGGGTAAATCTGACAATTCTGATGATTCCAGGTTAATTATTGACATGTAATATCCTTGACATTTGCATATAGATACCAGTATATGTATAAAAATCATTTATAAGAAATGTAAAATTGGATAGAACTAGTCACTATAATTTTAGAGATACATACAGATGGAGTGAACCTATAAAGAAAAGAAATGAGAATATGTAGTACTAAACTTAGTAGTAGGTTTTCTTTGGGATAGAGAGTAGTGAAGCAGGAGGAAAATTTGAGAAGGAGGGAGATAAACACTTTAAAAATATATAATTATAAGGAGAGCAGTATACACAAACACGTACACACAATATATATATAATTATATATAGGCATGCTTCAGGGATACTGCAGGTTCAGTTCCAGGCCACAACAATAAACTGAATATTGAAGTAAAGTGAGTCACACAAACTATCTGCTTTCCCAGTGCATAGAAAAGTTATATTTACACTATACTGTAGTCTATTAAGTGTGCAATAGCATTATATTTAAAAATCAATGTACATACCTTAATTTTAAAAATGCATTATTGCTTTAAAAAAATGCTCAAAATCATCTGAGCCTCTAGTGAGTCATAATCTTTTTGGTGGTAGGAAGTCTTGTCTTGATGCTGATGGCTGCTTATTTATCACAGAGGTGGTTGCTGAGGGTTGGGGTGGCTGTGGCAATTTCTTAAAGTAAGACAACAATGAAGTTTGCCCCATTGGTTGACTCTTTCTTTCAAGAAAGATTTCTCTGTAGTATGTGAAGCTATTTGACAGGATTTTAGCCATAGTAGAACTTCTTTCAAAATTGGAGTCTGAGAAGAGCCTGCACAAGAGTGAGACCCCATCTCTACAAAAAAATAGAAAAATTAGCTGAGTGTTGGGGCATGTGCCTGTAGTCCCAGCTACTCAGGAGGTGGAGGCAGGAGGATTGCTTGAGCCTGAGAGTTTGAGTTTGCAGTGAGCTGTGATGGTGCCACTGTACTCCAGTTGCATGATGAGTAAGACTCTGTTTAAATAAATAAATAAATAAAGGGATCAATCCTCTCAAACCCTTCCGCTCACTGCTTTATCAACTAAGTTTATGTAATATTCTAAAACCTTTGTTGTCATTTCAACAATGTTCATAGCAAATTCACCAAGAGTAGATTCCATCTCAACAAACTATTTTCTTTTTGGCCATCGATAAGAAGAAACTCCTAGTTTTATTATGAGATTGCAGCAATTCATTCACATCTTCAGTCTCCACTTCTATTTCTTTTGCTATTTCCACCATATCTTCGGTTACTTTTTCCATTTAAGTCTTGGACTTCCAAAGTGTCATCCATAACAGTTGAAATCAACTTCTTCCAAACTCCTGTTCATGTTGATATTTTTACCTCATCTTGTGAATCATGAATGTTTTTAATGACATCTAAAATGATGAATTCTTACCAAAAGGTTTTCAAGTTTTTGCCCAGATCAATTAGTATGATCACTATGTGTGGCAGATCTAGCCTTGTAAAATATATTTCTTAAATCATAATACTTGAAGGTCCAAATTATGTCATGAATCCTGGGCTGCAGAATGGATGTTGTGTTAGCAGGCATGAAAACATCAGTCTCTGTAAATCTACATCAGAACTCTTGAGTGACTAGGTGCATTGCTAATGAGCAATAATATTTTGGAAGGAATCTCTTTCTTTGAGCAGTAGGTATCACCAGTGGGCTTCAAATAGTCAGTATACCATACTGTAAACAGATGTGCTATCATCCAGGCTTTGCCATTCCACTGATACAGAATGGGCAGAGTAGATTTAGCACAATTATTAAGAGTCCTAGGATTTTTTTTTTAGCATGGTAAATCAACAATGAATTTACCTTTGAGTCATCAACCAGCTATCTTATCCCCTAACAAGAGAGTTTATTGGTTCTTTGAAGCTTTGATGCCAAGCAGTGACTTCTCCTATTGACTTATAAAAGTTGTAGATGGCATCTACTTCCAATAAGGCTGTTTCATCTACATTGAAAATTGGTAGCTACCTTCATCAATGATCTTGGCTAGATTTTCAGAGTAACTTGCTGCAGCTTCTACATCAGCATTTGCTGCTTCACTTTGTACTTTTATCTTATGGATATGACTTTACTTAAACCTCATGAACCAACTTCGAGTAGTTTCAAATTTTTCTTCTGCAGCTTCTTCAATTCTCTCAGCCCTCCTAGAACTGAAGTGAGTTAGATGTTGCTCTGAATTAAGCTTTAGCATAAATGAATGTTGTATCTTCTTTGGTCTTCTATCCAGTCCACTCAAATTCTCCATCTCAGCAATGAAGACATTTTGCTTTCTTACTATTTGTATATTCATTGGAGTAGCACTTTTAATTTTCTTGAAGAATTTTTCCTTTGCATTCACAACTTGGCTAACTATTTGGCACAAGAGGCCTGGCTTTCAGCCTAACTCAGCTTTTGATATTCCTTCCTCACTAAGCTTAATCATTTCTAACTTTTGTCTTTAAAGTGAGAGACATGAAACTCTTCCTTTCATTTGAACAGTTAGCAGCCATTGTAGAGGTATTAACTGGCCTGATTTTAATATTATTCTGTCTCAGGGAATAGGGAGGCTCAAGGAGAGGGATAGAAATGGGAGTACAGCTAGTCAATGGAAAAGTCAGAACATACAAAACATTTATCAATTAAGTTTGCCATCTCATATGGGTGTAGTTCGTGGTGCCCCCAAACCATTACTATAGTAACATCAAAGATCACCATAACATAATAATAATAACAAATTTTGAAATATTGTGAGAATTTTTAAAATGTGACACAGAGACATGAAGTGAACATATGCTGTTGGAAAAATGGCATCACTAGACTTGCTGGATGCAGGGTTGTCCCAAACATTCAATGTATAAAAAATGAGTATCTATAAAGCACAATAAAGTTAAGCACCATAAAATGAAATATGTCTGTACTCTTTTGAAACTATACGTTTCTTCTTCAATTAAAAATTTAAATTTTGCCAACTGTTTATGTAGTTCTCAGGTATTGTTTCCCTGGAGATAGAAACTAGCTCATCCTTGACAGAAGAAAAAGGCCCAATTTGAATTAAATTTTCTAAGCTATTATTATTGTACTTCAGAAAATTTGACTCCACTGTCTTTCTTGGAGACAGCATCATATATCAAATGAAGGGGCCAAGAAGACCCTTGGCACTCCAAAGTTTCGCTGAAAACTCACCAACAAAATGCAGATTAACTAGAGAAAAAACACACAAAATTATTTAATGTGTATGCATGGGAGCCTTCACAATGAAGGCTCAAAAATATAGAGGAAATTGTCCATTTTTATTCTTATTTTCAATGAAATATGGATAATAGTGTAGAAATATGATTGGATGCAAAGTGTATGGTCTAACGCTAATAGATTGAGTGGGGAAACCCATTAGGGCCTGTGTAGATTCTTCTTGACCTCTCAGCGTATACATTCCCTCCTTCTAAGTATTGGGCAGGATCTTCTCTGAAGTGGGGGTCTTGTAACCTACAATGAAACAAGGTAGGTCAGATAATTTCTTTATGGACAGTTTTTATATAGATAGAACAGAAGAAACATTAGAGTAAATATTTTTAGATTTTATGGCTGCCCTTCAAGAAAGGGGGGCTCTGGTTTCGATGACTAGCCTTGGGGAAGAGGGATTCTAGTTTCTTTGGCTAGCCTTGGGGGATAATTGGACTTAGAGACAAGAGGACAGACAGGAGAAGATCAGAGAAAAACTTTTGCATCTATCCTGCTTCTGAGGCCTTCATTTTAGGGTATTGTTTTCTGAATTCTAACAAAAGAATTCCAGCTTTAGCCATAGAATAGTCCTCAGGTCAAATTAGTTATATTCGAATAGATTAAGAGAACTTTATAGGAGTTTTAGAATGAAGTCATCAAACCTCTTTGAAGTTGATCCATTGAGCAATTTTGTATTCATGTATTCTATTCTTCATTCAACATAGTAAATATTATGATAAATAAATTAACAAATTAGTGATATTGTATTATGGTAAACATCCAGTTAAGGTCAATCTCACCCCTATGCCCACTATATTCAAAGTCAAAAATGAAAACTAAAATCTGAATTTAGGGTTTCAGGTAGGGTTGTGTTGAGGAAATAAAATACAAACTAGAATCTTCTCCCAACCCAGACAAACTTCTCCACAATGATAGTAGACAAAGAAAGCAGCTTTAATTATTTGATAAGTATTAAACCAGAATGTGATATGCATTGCAGGCCATCTGCTAAGAGATTGCACAGGCAGAAAGAAATCTCATCCTTTTACATAAATAAGCAAAAAAACATTTTGCATGTACTCTTTGAAGATAAGTAACAACTAGACTCCAAATAAGAAGACTTGACAATAGCATTTGTAACATACAGTTTATCCTAAATTCACCCACTAATTGAAGTGACCATCTGTATAATTCATTGGCTTCTCCAAGAGGGAAAACAAATCTTTATATCTTTGATATAACAAAACTATTATATCTTTATAATAAGAGGTCGTTTTGCAACTTGGAGCAAAATATCCACTAAAGTTAGGGTCTTACTCTTCCATAGAAACTGGAACATAAGAATGCTATTTCCATTAATGTGTACATTTTAGAAAGGTGGCTTCCAAGTTTTTAAGGAAGACACTCCGGGGTCATAAAAGGGATAAGAGGATAGCTGACAGAAGATCTATCTGGTCTTCAGAAGTGTTTATGTACATTTTTTAAAATGAGAAAACTTACGAGTTTTCTAAATACTCTTAAAAAAAAAAAAAGGAATCTCTTCCCTTATTTTCACAGGGAGAATTAAGCCATTTTTTTTTTTATTTGTATGTGTCCTTACACTTATCAGATAAAACATGAAATGCCTAGACAAATTTGAATTTCACATAATTATTTTTGCTATATCTTTTGCTATAATTGAGGGAAATTTGGTAAATCTAGCAATCTTGGTTCCAGATTAATTATTGGCATGATACAGAGGAGAAAACTCCTAACAAAGCAGTACTTCATATTAAGTAATTTGAATTGAGCAAAAGATCCCGCAGCCACATCCAGAAGATTCCAGAGATTCTGCTTTCCCATGTGAGCTGCTTTTGTGAGAGCTCTGATATATATTAAATCATAAGAAGAGAAGGCAAGTAAAGGCAGCTAGACCTGAGTGAGATTGCAAGATACTCCACATACAAGAACCTCATGCAAATAGTAAATAAATTTGAAAGATCTTTTGTGGGTAAAGATGTTAGCAGGATGAGAGCAAGAACTTGAACATATTATCTTTTAAAAAGCCATATATATTTAGCAATTTTATAAAATAACTTTAAATGCCCATGCCTATTTTGTACATTGTAGGTATTCTAATACATCTAGAATACTTAATATGAAGATCATTAGCTCTGTGAGGATGAAAAGACCAAGGAATAACTAATAGCACATCCCAGGCTGTGCACAGCTTACACTTGTTCTTTGATATGCATCTGGAGCAGCCGTTCCCAGACCCTAATCACTTGAACTCACAATTATTCTCAAGACTTTGCTCAAAAACACTTATTCCATTTGTCATTATAAAGCTTTACCTCATTGATCTTAGTAATTGGTATTATTTCTCTAAAGTTGAAATTCCCTGTGCTTGTACCTGTCTTATGAATAAGCAACGTGGGGATTATGAACAGTTCTCTCTTCTACAGTCTCCTCTCTAATCTTGCTTCCTAGATCCATATTATTCAGCTGTTAAGAAAAGAGAATGGTGATGATTTCAAGGTTTGCAAGCACTTATATTTAAAAAAGAAACCATTGTCAACATACAACATTGGCAAATAAAATCTTTGGGTTCTCTTCTTCTCTTCAGTTGACCTAATGAAAGGAAGAATATGGGTTCATCACTATGTCTCCCAAGGAACGATCTTCAGGAATTTCAGTACTAGAGTAGTTTAACTAAACTTCCATAAAAAGAAAAAAATACTCTATAAATCATTAAATTATATTTCCTAATGAAACTTATACATGTGCAATGCATATATATCTACGTCAGGCCAGGGATGCTACAGTTGGCTGGAATGTTTCCATGCCTTAACAATGTACATATTACATTGATTGATAACTTTAGTCATCCCTTGTTTCCTCTGAGCTCCTATCACTTGCTGGAGTGCCTGATGGCTGACATCACCAGTAAGTACACATCACTAGACAGAGTCTAACCAGAAGAAACAAGAAAAAGCAACAAAAACCTGTCTGTCAAATATGTGTGATCAAAAAGAGATACTTTACAGACGTATTATCACTGTCAGATAAATGAATAGGTAAGTGAAATAAATGGTATATGAAATTAAAGAAGAAAAGAGATTTTTCAACTTAAATTTTAAAAGACAGTAATGCCAAGGATAAAATTATTTATGAATGTCACATTATTTTACAGTCCAAAGCATTGAAACAATTTTCATATAATTTATATCTTTGCTCTTTTGTAATATTTATGCAGTTTGGAAGCTGAGTAGTATGTCGTTAATGATTTAACATTCTTTTGCTTTATTTTCTTCTTTGTAAAGCAATAAGCTAACGCTATCATGAGATTAGAGCATTTGGATCAGTGCATCTGAATATCCCTATACATCAGTCATGTTTTCCTTTCAGTTACACCATGCTTTCCATTGTATATGAAGGAAAATAAATTACATCATCTGGATATTTTTGACTGGTATGAACTTAAAAGGTAGTTTAAATTTTAGTTCATTGTGTAATGCTCTGCATTTGTTCACTGTGGATCATACTAATGATCTGAGATAGGATCCTACTGCTATGTATAATTGCAGCCCTGGCAGGGAAGGCTTAAGCATCATTATCAAAGTTACAAAATAAATAAGTCACAGTTTCTTATCAAAGTCCTTCCACTATGATGCCACCTAACCATTCCTACTACCTTGTCCTAAAGCACTCAAATGCTTGCTCAACCTTAGCCTTTGTAGAACAGCTCTATGCCCAAATAACTCAATTAAAAAAAAAAAAATCTAAACAGCACATTGTACTTCCTAAAGCTTTTTATAAAAAAAAAAAAAACAATAGTTCCATATTTTCCACTTCTATGTTAATTTATGTATTCTTGTCTGTGAGAGATGCTGTTTGTATTTTGCACTGGAGTGACAAGCACCTTGACCTAACAGGTCTTTTGCCCCTCCAATTTCTAAGATTAAACCAAATTGTTATGAAAAGTTATTTGTACAGGAACACTTATACTAATGAAAGAAGCTTGCATTGAACCTTGGCGTTTCAGAGTGCAATTCCTAAGGGAGTCGTTGACAACCTTTCATCCTCAGAGCCTTACCTCTGAGGAACTCTTCTGGCTACTCAGCTTTTCCAGTGTCAAGTACATGAGTTTTCCCCTCTTCTCTCTGTCCTTCAGGAGTCCTCATCATCTTAACTGCGGTGAGTTATTTGACTTACCTTCCACAGAAAACTCTCTTCCTCTTTTCTTCTGTTGTTTTCATGCTAAGGAAATGTTCTAACCTACGTTCAGAACATTTTACAGTAATCTGATTAAAACCCCTGTGAAACTAAACACAAGGGAGAGAATAGAATAGAAAAGAAGCCAGATAACCTAAAGGAAATCAATTTAAATCTGTTTTTAAGCTTATTAATAATATGAGGCTTGCCTTTTCTCTAAATTAATGCACCTTCTGGGATTTACAGCAATAGGCTAGCAGGATTTTTTTTTTTTTTTTTTTATATGCTTTGTCTTTGAGCATCTCTGTCTTCCATCTGGCAAACCTCAAACTTTCAGTAATATCATATTATTTTCTCCAACTTTCTTGAGTTTTTTGGACCTGCCCAAATATGTGTTCTTTATTCCTTCTGGAAGTCCAGTGCTATCCTAGCCAAAAAAAAAAAAAAATCCTCACAATATTTAGGACTAACACTCAAAATAACAAAAAAAATGTTCTCTCATTTGGTTAGTTTGAATCATTTGCATTTCACCTTATACTTACTGTTCTGATTTCTCTTCGAAAAGATAAATGATAAAATGAAGCTACCTGCCAACAAAGAAACAAGCCTCTTCTCCATTTTTCTCTAACATCCTTAGTCCAAGCACTTAATTTTGCATCAATCTTAAAAAAAAAATTCTTTCTCACATATTCAATATAAAAACAAAAGCATTGATTCAATGTAAATATAAAGGATTAGGATAGAATTGCCAAAAAAGAAGCAATTGGTCACAGAAAAAATAAATAAATGCCTTACAAAGAAGGTGTTAGGTCACACAGCTGAGCAATTTTTAAGTATAAAGTGCGTTGCTTTGAATCACAATAACCAAAGCTACATTATGAATCTACACATCACACCTAGTCAAAAACTGCTAATCCAAGATCCAATAGAGTAAGTCTTGAACAGCAGGATCTATGATGTCTTTGAAGAACTCTGTCTTTGTTTATTTATTTGAAAGTAGTTTATTTACATACTTGCTAGAAAAATTGATTTGGGATAATACTTTTCTTTTTCATATGTACATATTTTTTAAGAGTAAAGTTACATATAGGAGTTGCCATATGTAGCAAGAAAAGATGCTATGACAGAGTGTTTATTTAAAAGGTTTTAATAAGTTTGAACAAAACCTACAAAATGATTTTCATTAAGTTAGGATTGTTATGTACATCTTATTACACTATTGACTTATTTTAAAGTTATTTGCATTTTATAAGATGATAATCTATTGTACAGTTAGTCCCACAAAAGTTGTCCTATGTAAGCATGAATGTCGATGAAATAAGTAATCGTTTTCAAACAGACTGATCAAGTGCTATTAATATATTCTGTCGGGTTTTATTTTAGGTGCCTGTGTATCAACTCTGTTGGTTAAAATACTAGTTCTTTGATTTCTGGAAATGTCTGTTATACTTTCTTCTAGTTTGATTTACAGTAATTTTCTGCTGATATAATTTGCAAAAAACCAAATCCTACTGCATGCTATTTACTACAGTTTCTGAGGTCAGAGACTATAAAAATTGATAACAATGATTTTAGATATGAAAAATGCTACCCCATGGGCCCACTAGAAATGTTTTTCAATTTTGCTGCTACAATGAAAATTCCAACTCACACTCAATAAAAGATGTCCTTGAATTAGCCCTTCATTATAACAGATGGCACTCAGTTTGGTCATTTATAAGGGAGATACCAATTTGTCTCCCAAAATGATGAGAATGCTGACAACATAAAAAGCATACAAGGCCAACCATTTATGAATTGACACACTATGAAGTGGAATAAAGATGCTCAAAGGTGCTCGTTGTGGAACCGCTGTCACCAAACACAGCAAAAACACAGTTCAAGATTTTTAATGCTCCTTCATTGTTGTGCAATTGATATTTAGTTGTGTATATATAAGCAAAGTGCACCACACTTATAGCAGTGAAAGCAAAAGACCAGACATTGTTTAAAGCTTATGAGATGATTGCAACTGTGCAATCATCTAATAATTAGCTGAAATCTGGACTAGGCATTCACTGTTAACTGTCGCCCCTGTTGTGACCAATCTCCTAAAGACAGAGAAGTAAAGAGTAGATAGAGTAAATACTTTTAAAAGAAAAATATTCCTTAATTTTTCCTTAACATTCATAAATTGGCTCAAGTAGAGGGAAAATAGTCTTTGTATATGAAGTATATTTTTCCTTTCTATTTCCCACATACAGTATAACACAGCTCAATGATTCTACTTGTAATAAACTTAGGCAGAACATCTTTACCTGGACCTTCACAATCGCCTTGTTTATATTTCAAGAATAGACTACCAATGGCTTATCATTTTTAAACAATTGCCCTTATTTTGATTCAGCCTCATCTCTCCCCTCAACCTAAAATTCTCCTTTTATTAAATATAAATGTGCATGCAGCAGAATATGTGAAAAATAATTTGAACTACTATGAATTAGTGTGCATGTATATATATATAATTATATATGTACACTATATATTAATCCCATATATACTTATATGCAGATATATAATTTTAAGATGATTTTGTTTTCTTTGAATATCTTTAAATTTTTTTTAAATTTCAAATTATTGAGGGAGTGCAAATGTTTTTGGTTACATGAATCACTTTTCTAATGCTTGAGTCACAGCTATAAGTGTGGCCATCACCCAACAATTGTTCGTTGTACCCGTTACATAGGTTTTTGCCTATCTCCTCCTCTGCCCACTCTCCTTCTTGATTTCCACTTGTTTTACTTTCCTCTGTATATATATATGTGCCCATCGGTCAAATCCAATTTAATAGAGAGTACATTCTTTAGATACTTCACTTAGGATAATGGTCCCCAGTTCCATCCAAATTGTTGCATTAATCCATGATTTTGTATGGCTGCATAGTACTCCATAGTATACATATACCACATTTTGTTAATCCACTCATGTATTGATGGGCACTTGGGTTGATTTTACATCTTTGCTATTGTGAATTATGCTCTGGTAAACATTAGAGGACAGGTATTTTTTTGATAAAATGACTTTTTTTTCCTTTGAGTAGATACTCAGTAGTGAGATTGCTGGATCAAATGGTAGGTCTATTTTTAGTTCTTTGAGGAATCTCCACACTGTTTTCCATAGAGGTTGTACTCTTATCACTCACAAAAATTAATTCAAGATGGATAAAAAACTTGAATGTAAGTCATGAAACCATAAAAGTTCTAGAAGGAAATGTGGGGAAAAATCTTCTAGATGTCAGCCTAGGCAAAAAAATTTATGACTAAGAGTCCAGTGGCAATCACAACAACAATAATAATAAATAAATAGGATCTGATCATATTAAAAAGCTTCTGTATAGCAAAGGAAATAATCAATAGAAGAAATAGACAACTTACAGAATTAGAGAAAATATTCACAATCTATACATCTGATAAAGGGCTAATATCCAGAATCTACAAAGAACTCAAATAAATCAGCAAGAAGAAAACAAACCCTGTTAAAAAGTGGGCAAATATTTTAATGAACAGAAGTTTTTCAAAACAAGATGGACAAATGACCAATAAATTGTGGAAAAATGCTGAACTCACTAATCATCGGGGAAATGCAAATTGAAATCACAATGAGATATCACCTTACCTAGTTAGAATGGCTTTTATTAAAAAGTCCAGAAACAATAGATGGGGTGGATGCAGAGAGAAAGGAATGCTTATATACAATTGATGGACTGCATATTAGTTCTTAGAGCATAATAATAGTCAATCAAGAAATACTTCTAAACTAAACTACATTACTTATGTCTATATTTAAATATATCATTGTATTAATATTATGTTACTGAATGAGGAGGCCAGATGTCATGACAAAAGCAAAGGATAATAGAAACAGACTATGCTGATGTTTAATTCAAGTACTTTGTTCATATTCTCCTTTAAAAATATGCCTGTTAGTTTAAAACCATTTTAGAGAATTTAAGTAATAAAATCATATATCAATGAAAGGTATAAATAATGAATTAAATTATATCAGGATATCAAAAAGACATGAAAATCAACTTTATTGTGGATAAGTTGTATTTTCAAAAATCCATAATTTGAAACCAAATGTAGTGTAACTGTAGCTAATCATCCCAAATATCTGTCCCTATTAATAAAAACAGTGTTATTTTCCATTAATTCAGTAACATGCTGAAAAATATACATATAAAATCACCCTGAAAATTATTTAACTTTCAACAGAATACTGCTTTCAGTTTCTAGTCTTCCTTCCCTAGGTAGGTTAGGATTGTACCTTAGGTGATTACATTTTATTTGGCTTATGACATTATTATATGAATTTACTCCTTTATACTGTCAGGAACACTACTCTTAAGTTGAAAATGTTCATGTTGATACAATAACCTTAGGCTTTTGTGCAGCAGCATTTATTTTTTTTGTAGTGATAGTAATTTATTGAGTTGGATAAATATAAAGTAGAAAATGGCATATTACAAAAGGGTACTTAGTTCACAAGGCATAACATATTATTATTAATTTTCATGAGCACAATTAGGGTAAAAATATCATTGTAGCATTTTGAGATTACTTATATTTTTATTTCCCCATCATCATAATTTAGTATTAATTAATAAACTGTAGATGACTAGGTTCATGAGCTGTTCATTTTTAAAAATTAAAGTTATTCTGATCACTTAAAAAACAACTAGATTATTTGCATCTATTAAAATTATTTTTCTTGGTATTATAAATGAAAATTACTTACTAATCTGTAGTATAATTAGGTTCATTAGTCATTTTTAAAATTAAAAATTTTGTGATCACCCATGATACAATTAGGTTATTTATTTATACCTATTAAAATTAGAGATATATAAACATAAGAAGGTTTATATTTATTCTGTTTTTAGTCACGACAAATAAAATAATATGTAATGTGTGTTGAATATATAATCTTTAAATAGCACCAATATTTTGCAACATTCAATATGAAACCAAAATTCACTTAAGGAAACAATCTACTCTTATTCCTTTATTGGATAACCAAGCATCATACATAAATGCAATAGTGCAATTGCTAAGAGCAGGATTAATCAAGTTAAACTTTAGGAATATTGACTGTCAATTTGTTTTAACAGTTTTATTATAGAGAAGGCCTTCAATTTGGTTACTCTCCTTTAAAATGAAAACAAACTGTTGCCTTGCTATATGTTTAAATTAAGCATGCTATTTTGGCCTTGACACATACAAAATAAGAACATTATTCAACAGCAGCACAACTTGTCTATGTATCAGTTAGAACTACTGGAGCTTAGTGTCCTTTGTAGACATTGAACGCAATTACCCGATGAGTAGAAAAGGTGATTGTTTTTCACTGACTTGAAAGGGTATATGAAATAATTAAAAAATTCTTTTAAAAAACTGACTTTGCCCCTTTGAACCTGTCTTGAGAGAATGATGACTGAAGCAATTTTTAATGGAATTGCATTTGGACACCCTTACCTAGACCTTAGGAAGCGTTCCTCTGCTCCAGTGTATTTGACAAGAATTTGACAATTGAATTGAAGATCCTTTCCAATCACACTCAGGTCTTTTCATTCACATTCTTACAGAAAATTATGAATGCAAAGACGTGGTGATAAATATCACATGCTAAATTTAAATTCTCTAAATTTACACAATTCTTCTATTTATATAGAAATGTAAATGAGAAGCCAGGCAGCTCCAGATTACTGCACCGCCACCACCGCCATTTGTATTTCAGTCAACTAAATGTAATATTTCATTTGTAGGTTTTTAGGGCTGACAGCAATAATGTGAAATTAAATTTGATTCATTCACAATTATCCTATTAAATAATTTCTAAATAGTAAAATAGAAAAAAGCCTTTTCCTTTCATGGGGACTATAATGGTTAGAAACAATAAATAACTCAATCCATTCCGGTTATCATCACTAATAACTATTTAGAGATAGTGTAGAACAAGCACTGCAGGGTTCATTCCATATTATGGAAATATTCAGAATGCATGATCAGCAAGTACAAAGTCAGAAAGATCTTTACATCTCCAGATAACTTGAAAAACTCAAGTATTTCTAAACCTGTCATCTACATCAGAAGTATTGTGAATGCCTAACAAATTACCTGATAATATTGAAAGCTCTTAAGGACCCAAAAGTCCTATTAAGGACCTGCCCCGAATAGCAGAAATTTGCTCCTTAACGTCAGATTACAATGTGACAATCTACTTTGATTTTCAAATACCTAGACATGATGGACTCTAAAAACTGAAATCAGAAAGGAGACAAAGCATATTATAAAGGATAATTATTGCCAACCAAACTCATCTTTGTTCTTTTCTCATCAATAAGAAGTTTCCGAGAGTAGCCATAAGATCCATGTTTTTTTTTTGTTTTGTTTTGTTTTTTGAGACAGAGTCTCACTTTATTGCCCAGGCTAGAGTGAGTGCCGTGGCATCAGCCTAGCTCACAGCAACCTCAAACTCCTGGGCTCAAGCAATCCTGCTGCCTCAGCCTCCCAAGTAGCTGGGACTACAGGCATGTGCCACCATGCCTGGCTAATTTTTTCAATATATATATTAGTTGGCCAATTAATTTCTTTCTATTTATAGTAGAGATGGAGTCTCACTCTTGCTCAGGCTGGTCTCGAACTCCTGAGCTCAAACGATCCGCCCACCTCGGCCTCCCAGAGAGCTAGGATTACAGGCTTGAGCCACCGTGCCCGGCCAAGATCCATGTATTTTAAAAATAAAATTTCGGAACTGTGTGTTTATCAGTGAATGAACAGAGAGGCAGAAAAAAACTATAGACTCCATTCTTTGCCATAGGTGCTCATTGAAACAAAGGTGTACTAGTCATGTAGTGGGAAAATATTAAGTACAATGTGATTAGATCTTTTCCCATACTTAATTATTCAGATTGTCTCTGCCTTTGCCTGGAGTGAATCCTTCCCTGTCCCCTCTCCATATGTCTGCCTGGTTAACCTCCTGTCATCCTTTTAAGTTAAGTATTTGTTATTAAAATATTTCCAGATGTGCCAAGAAGTTTGAAGTGCTATTTTGAATAGTATTATGTTATTGTATTAAAGCTATGATGATTTATTTTCAATATAAATGTCTCCAGCATTAGGCATGAACATACACATATACTCTGGTCACTCGATATCCATGTAAATCCTTCCTTCCATGTTCAAGCTTCTATACAACTATCTCAACACCATGCTTCTGCCTCACAGTATGCAACTATCCCACCTCTTCCCTAAAAGGGGTTCATGAGATTATATCGGTTACTATATTCTTCTTTGAATAAATTCAATTCCTTTTCTAGGTTGATTATAGCACTTCTTCAATAATTTATAAAGGTCAAATATCATATTTTAGCATCATTACAAGACCTTCTCAACATATGGCCATCATTAAAAGATTGTGAACTAGTTCAGTTCTGGCTCACTCTCTATTGTGGTAACTCAATGGTGGTTTGTGCTCGCCAGATGTACAGTTTTTCTGATTGTATGCGCAAGCAATATAATAATAGACTCCCCATTTAGGACACCCTGGTTAATTACCCACCAATAATTGTCCCTGCAGGTAAAAACATTGCAATTGTCACTCTGTCCTACGTCTACTCAGTCACTACATCTGCCACTTCAGGTTTAAAATTACACTTGCTGAAATGAGAAAGTCAAGGTCAACAGAAGCTACTGCCATATTCGTCCCAAACCTGTGAAGAACAGACACCAAGGAGCTTTGTTAGGATACTAGAGCTCTCCTTATCAACATTTTTTCAAGACGTTTCAAGACATTTTCAAGGCAGTGTCTTCTGAGTCCTCACATGGAACATATTATATCATTCATGGTAATTTGACACCAAGATAGCTATCTCTTTAAAGATCTGAATTCCTTCTTCTCTGGTATATCAGGGAAATTCTGGCAATCAAACTCATTGAATATAGGCCACTGTTGAAACTAGGTTTCAGAAAACAAACCAAAAAAGTGTTAAAACCACTCAAAGTTGCTTGAGTTAACATTGAATCAGGATCACTGTTACATGTACCCGCAAGGACAAATTTTGCTTGATCAAATGTTATGTTCTGTTCTTCTTAATCTAACACCTTTAGGATCCATCCCCATGAATAATGTCTAGGTTTCTGCCTAAAATAGGAAAAATTTGCAAATCCTTTAGTGTATAAACTATCTCCTCCCAAGTTATTCTTTATATTTGTTCACCAGTGACATTTGTAGATGTGCTCTAGTTATGGGTCTTGGAGGGTAGGGGTGTTCTGCAGATTAAGGCCCTTTAAAGCCTATGCATATTGTGATCCAATAGCGAAGAACACCACTTGCAAGGCATGGGTGGCGGCAGGCTGGGCAATCCTGCATACCACACCCAGAAATAGCAAGAGGTCATATAGGCACGTACAAACAAAGAAACAGTAACTCGGGGACATGGTGTGCTTCACTGAGTCCAAACCGCCAGGCACAGGATCTCCAGGTCTGGTAGGGCCTTCTTCCGTAAATGTCAGGTGTTCCTAGTTGCATTCCATGAAGGGGGTGGCCAGTCCCCCCACAGCTTTCTTTGTGTTGACTTTCTCTGCCTCCTTGGGCTGGATTGGGGCCAGGATCTCTAGTTACCCCACAAGTGGTACCTAGTATGTGGAAACTGGAAAATAAACCTTAGTAAACAAATGACTAGAGTAAGATCATTACAGAAGTTTGAATCAAAAGATAGCTGGTATGTTCTAAGTGTAAGAGAGTCTTCGGTTGGTTAAAAAAAAAAAAAAGATTTGATGTTGGAAAGGTTCTTAGATTCATTGGGATCTGTCCAAATGTCAATTCCTATGTTCACGATCCCAATTCTTACCAGATAGTATTTTGCATAAGTCACTAGATGAGGCTCTAACTTCTGTGTTGCAGGATTATATTTTATCTTATTTAGCTAAATTGTTCTCTGATCAGGCCTTGATCTGCGAGTTTAACAACCTGACCTCATGGTATTATTTTTCATTATCTCCAGTTCAGTCAGAAGGAGTCAATACATCTCAGAATTCTTACAGGTATTACTCACAATAGCTGTTAAGTAAACCCTTACCTTTACTAATTACCTCATCCCAAGCAACAGGTAGTAGTTTAAAGTAACCATTTGCATTTTCATGCAATGGATTACTTGTGTCTCATTTTCCAAATGTAATGAGATCAATATTTACAATCAGGTCAGAGAACCATTCTCAGATTTATAGCTTTAAGGGTCTATTTCCTGGTGCCACTTCCATCAACACATGTGTCATTTGATATCCTGTCAATAAAAGAGACATGACTCTAACTCTTGAGATGTTCCAAGTAGGAAGATAATTGGCCATAATGATGTTATCTGAAGGTAGGAACAAAGGAGTGAAAGGGAAGAGGGGCAGTTACACCAAACTCGGGAAGCTGCTATGTACCCTGAACTCTTGAGCCCACACACTTTGCTTGAGTTGCTGGAGATTCTAAGGCTACCATTCGTGCAATTGTTCCACATCACTGCTACTAAACAGAAATCCGGGATCTTGCTTTCTTCCTCCTGGTGCTGCAACCACTGAAATCTGCAGGCACCTGCAATCACCTTAAGTTACCAGACTCAATTGCTGCTATTGTTAAGGGCATCTCCAGGAGGAGAGAAATGATCTTACTTTTCCTCCACCTTTCAAACTCTCACTTGTGCCTCTCAATGGTGCCTTATTTTGTGTACATATTTTGTATACAATAAATTTCAGCTTTTTTAAACAGACAAGATGGGATTTAAATATCTCAATTTTTAAATAAGTGAAGCAAAGCTTGAATAAGGTCAATTAAATTAAAAAAATAAAAATTATAAAGACTTATCTGAGGCTTATAAGAAAAAGGAAAGTAAATGTCATAAACCTTGTCTTAAATTGGGAGGAGGAATCATGTTTTCATGCATATGAACATCAGAGTATTTTGACCTGGAGGTACCAGTTACTCCCTTTTCCCAGAGCATTTTCTTTATTCGAAAATCATTTTTCTATAGAAATCATATATATGAAAATATTTTGCAAACTGTAAAGCAGAATAGAAATGCTATGCTGCATGATTATTTATAGCAAAGTATTATAAATGTCTAAAATTCTTTGGAATATTATAATAAGCTCATATTTTGAAACATAATGTAGATCCTATCATTGGGACTTTTTGATTTTCTTCATGTAGAGGAGAGACATTGCTTCTGGAGAAAACTTTTAAAGATACATAGACTAACATTGCATTGGAAAAGGAAAGTCGTGGAGAATCATAAAAAGTAATTATTTTTGAAATTGACTAATAAAATAAACTAATAAAAATATAATTTTTTTCCTGTTATGCAAAATGGTTTATTCTATAAATGTCATTGCTGAGAGTGTTTAGGGGTCAAAATATTTGTAAGGTCAGCAGACAGCTCTGCTTTCATAAAAACATCTGCAAATTTTTAAAACTGGAATTTTTAGAATTCTCTGCAAAACTAAGAAGAGTATTGGTACCCTATGAAATGTTTAAATGTCAGCAAGCATTACAAACAAATAAATATAGATTTCTCAATAAATTTCAAAGCACCATGATCTAAAATTTTAATTTTTTCTAATATATATCAGTATGTTTGTCCACTATGCTTTGGGGAGTAATTATCTTACATACATTTATTTAGACGTTTGCTTCATTTTATTTTTTATTGCATATGTGTGTATGTTTGTTATTATTCTTTACTGATTTGTTTATCTTACTCTTTCCTATTATCTTCTTTTTATACTCTCACTAGATTTTTTTAAAAAACATGTTCTCTTTATATAGTTATTAACTTACTTTATTTTTGGTTATATAGGTAAGGAATTTGATAAAAATATATTCAATGATCAATGTCAGTAATCCACCCTGTTAAATGCCATGAAAAAAATGTGGATTCCCACACACCCCACACTGTCCTTGAATAAAGACATGCAATTTACAGGGGAGTTGAGTGAGACAAGTACAAAAATACTGTAATACAGATTAGAGTAATGCATTTGCCATAAGGCTAAAGAGAAAAGATATTTTCAAGATTCTAACTCAAACTTCTCCAAACCAATAGAACAATTGCCAGTAAAGTGTCCTTAATATTATAACAGATACTGACTTTGTTTCAATATTACATAGAACACTCCAACTTCAATGTTTGAAAATTTGTTCATTTAAAAATTGTCTCACTGTATAAAGGTGGGCTCTACCTCCCTGTTTCAGCTCATGATGGGTAAAAAAAGTTGTGGGCAAAAGTCCTTAAGGAGGGAATGGCAATACCAAACCACAAAGGCTGAAAAGCACAAGGATTCTTTGACAATGATAAAAATTTCAGATTAGATTATAGAAGTAGAGTGGTATGGAGAAAAGAAATGTAGTAATAATAATATTTAATAGGCACTTCAAAATTTTAACAACTTTCTTTTAGTAAGCATTACATAAAATGAAAACAGAAACAAAACATGTGAGAATCAAGAGGCAATTGGTAACTTATCTAACTTTGAAGTTTGTAAATTGTTTAGAGATCTGCTATTTATTGGCTATGCTTTACTAAAAAAAAAATTTTGAAATTGTTTTATATTGTGCCTCAATTTATATTTATATTTTTATATCTGTGCCTCAATTTCCTTCTCTTGAATATAAGATTTTTTATAACTCCTATTACACCTCAATTAAGATAAGATTCTTAATACCTACCTAAAAAGGCCTTAAGAATTAAATGGCATATTGGAAAGTGATTCATGAACAATTTTATTGTACAATGTATTATAAATTTATTTAAATATTTATGTTTTATAAGGTATTACCACTTTCAATGCCTATAAAACTTGGCATTGTACATTTTACTGAGGATGCGATAATGAGTTCGATGAATGATTTCTCTACAGTTAGGAAGAAACCAGGTTCTGTAATGTGTTGGTGGATGTACAAAACATAAGTCATGTAAAGTAATCTACCATTTATCATTAAAACCTTATAACATTTATGGTAATATTTTCTAGGTCCTAGGCTTATGCTACAAAAGAAAATTCTTTCTGAATCCTAAATGATTTTTAAAATGCTGGAATGGTAATCAAATTTGTAAGGTTTTTGATTAAAAAAATCAAAGGGAATCAGTTTTTATCAGTTGTTATTATTTTTTTTGGTGCAAAGAAAAGGAATCTTAGGAGCAATTGAATGAGTGCATATATATAGATCACTTTATTACTAGTCATATACTATCTCTAGTACTGAAAAAATAGAGGAAATTTTCTAAAATGTTCACAAAAGTATTTAGGTTAGATAAAGAAGATGGGGTGTAATACTCTGAAAGCAATTGTCTGTAGGTAAGAACTGGAGTATTTATGACAAAATATAAAAGGAGAATTGTGGGCTACCAGTTTGTCTCTGATCAACAGTATTTTAAGCTGAGAAAGACAGAGGAAAATTTCCAGATAAAATCATAAATGTGAGTGGGGAAAAGGTGTTGAAAATAAATAATGATTTTTGCCCAGTGATTTTTGGATGAAAACAACAGAGAAAGAAAAGTAAAATCTTTTATAGCTCAGATGTCTGTGTATGGAAATTTTAACTAAATAGTAAGGAAACTTCATAGAAAACAAAACTATTAATAGTTAATTTTTATTGATGTCATCTACATAATTTACATGTTTTTAAAATAATTATTCAAATAATATATATATATATTTATGTATACACACACAATGGCTTAGAGAGTTTCAGTAACTTATTTAAAGTTCACATTTAAAGCTCAACAGTTGATGCCAAAGTTCATGCGTCAATCCACCTAGCTATTTCACAAATGGTTCACACATGAAATTTGTAACAGAAATATATAGAAACATAAATGTTTTCCAAAGAATAATTTATCCCATATTTGGAATAAGGTCATACACATATATACAAACACAAGGAATATTAATAGGGAAATTCACAGACATAAAGCATTCTAAAAGTTATTAAAGAGGACAAAAGGAAAAAGATAGATAGGAGCCACAGAACATTATGTGCTGACTGCTTGGGTAGGCAAAGTACATGCTTTTCTACCACAGTTAAAAATATATATGTAAAATATGCTCTTTGAACAAAATAGAAAGTTTTAAATATCTGCATATTCTGTGATAGTTTCTGTGTTCATTTCAACAAGCTAAGAACAAGATTTACAACATTACTAAATTGAATAAATGGTAGTTTTTAACTCAAAAATCAGAAGAAACAATAGTCCACCATCATATACTGGACTTAACTGTAACCAAAATAACAAAACAAATTAGTGGTGGTAAAGCTAAATAAATGCAACAAGTAATATTCATATTATCTTAGAAATTAAAATAATAAAATAAAAAAGAACAATGTTCAGCACACAAAATATTTCATGTAACTGAGCCAACGAGCTTTCAAAAGTTTAGATAAAAGAGATTGGATTTCAACTTCTGATTCTTTTTTAAGTTTCGGAAAGAATAAGGTGTTATATACCAACCTGACAAATAAATTACAAATGTTTGCAAATAAATATAAAATCATTCATGGATGTCATGCTTTACATAATACACCCATATCACTATAAAGACAGCAACCTTTAAGAGAAAATCTTCAAAGACTATATGTAGGTGATATGACCAATATAAAACAAAAACAAAACAGACAAATAAGGTCACCTAGAACATAACTATTAATAGAAAGAATCTGTTGAAGCTTTTACATGTTACTAAATGCCATCTAATTTAGAAATACATACATTAATATTTAGAGACAAATGATAAGAATTTATGACTTCTGAGTAGATGGTAACAATAGTAAGAAGTTTTTCATATTTTTTACATTGGAAAAAGATTTTCAGATTGTGTGTGTGCAAAGACAAAGTTATATCATTTGGAGAATAAAGTTAATTAAATTAATTAACATTAATGATACTGATCTAATTTTGAATTAATTTGGGCACTATTTAATAGTATTATTCAAGAAATATAATTATTTTTACACTTGCATATGGGGTTGAATTTAGTTTGGGGTAGACTTCAACAGATAAATGAGTTTTGAAACAAAAATTCATCAGAAAAGTACAATAATATTTTCAATACCATAATAAAAGGAAAAATTCAGTGCTTAATAAATAGATGCAGTTGCTAGGAGACATAAAACTTTCAGGTCAGACAGTTTATTAATCAGAGTGGGATAGCCTCTGGTAAGAATGTCTCAAATACGTAAAGGCTCAACTGTAAGAGCAGTCTGCCTCTTGCTCATGAATCAATAGGAAGTCTGTGAACAGGTCCACAGGACAGGTCTTTACAGAGTAATTGAGAGACCCTAACTGATGGAGCCTCTGGTATCTTCTACTTCTCAAGGTTTCCATAGTCTTCCACATGTTACAGAACTGATTTTATGGGCCAAAGGAGGACACACACATTAGTGAGTTGGCGCTGAAGGCAGAGATCTCTGGATACTATGAGAAGATAATGGGAGCTGGAACTTCAATCCCAGCAAGGAAACAGGATGAAAGCAGTCCCACGTATAGGGAAGGGCTGGAGGCAAAAGTGTCTTGGATGAAGTCTGGGACTGGTACTATGTCGGCCTACAAACGAAAGGAGGCAAAAGACGATACAAATATCTCCTTGTATAGGAGCTGTGTAATTCAGTAGTTTCCATTAGAAAAGGGGAAAATGGAGCTAATTTCATGTCCAGAAGCCTAATACATGTTGATTATGCACTGTAGAAGGTTATTATGCAATCTCCTTGTAGATGTCCACAAGCAATGTTCCCTCTGAGTGTTGTTCCTAGGAAGTAGCTGAGGAGTGAGAAAAGTAGAATAATGCCTGAGAGGTGGAATGAATATGAAGAAAAAACATTTAAGAAACACATATGAAATGTGGGCCCTCCAGACTAAATTACAATATATACAATGAAATAGAAGCTATGAAGGAAAACTAATAAACCTAATAAATAAGTGATTTCATAATGTTGAATTATAAATAGCAGAGTGCTCTGAAGATGTTAAAATAAGTGTATTTTGTTCATTTTCAGAGTGAATATGAGCAAAAGCATATATAAATAAAATTAGAACATAAAAAAAGAAAAAATTAAACATCATAGAAATAGGAAAATGGAGTTATTGAAATGAAAATAAAAGAACAGCATAATTAGTCTGAAAACAGGGAAAGAGAATTAATAAATCAAATTTGAGAGTTGAGAAAGTCACCTAATTTGTTATAAAATGAAAAACATGAAAGATAAAGTCTAAATATAATTTTAAATTATATTTAACAAAAGTTCCAAAAGAAGAGAATACAATAATTGGGAAAGCATCGAAATTTAAATAAACAATCATTCAAAATTTTCTTTAATTAACAAACAAAAGTATACATTAGAAAGAAAATTCTACTGCTGAATGGGACAAACATACAAACAAACACAAAAGGAAAGCTATACCTAGGAAGCGTATTGATTGGGAGAAAATATTGAAAGCCATGTATCTGATAGGGATTAATATCCAAAATAAGTAAGGAGCTCACACAACTCAATAGCTGTCCACACACACACACACACACACACATCTCCGAATTTGAAAATGGGCAAAAAAAAAAAAAAAAACCCTTTATTACATATTTCTCCATAGAAGTCATAAAAATTGCCAAGGTGTGTGAAAATGTGCTCAACACAGCTAATCATTATGGAAATGCAAATCAAAACCACAGTGAAATATCATCTCACATCTGCTAGTACAGCTATTATCAAAAAGACAAAAGATAACAAGTGTTGGTGAGGGTGTGGAGAAAAGAAAACCTTTCTACATTGTACTGTTGGTGGGAATGTGAATCGATGCAGCCATCATGGAAAACAGTATGGAGGTTCCTCAAAAATTAAAGATAGAGCTATCATATTATACATCGATCTCTCTTCTCACTATATACTCAAAATAAAAGAAATCAGAACCTCACAGAGATATATACTCTCCTTTGTTCACTGCACCATTAATCACAATAGGCAAGGTATGAATACAACTTAAGTGTTTATTGATAGATGTTGGATAAAGAAATTGTACATATACACAATGAAATACTATTCAGCCTTAAAAAAGAAATGACTCTTGCCTTTTGCAACAACATGGATGAACCAAGAAGATATTATGCTAAGTGCTGTAAGCCAGATATAGAAAGAAAAATACTGCCTAATCTCACTTACATGTGCAGTCTTCAAAAAGAAAGTTGGATAGAAACAGAGGGTAAAACTGTATTTACCAGGGTAGAGAGTGGGAGCAGGGGGAGTGGACATTGAGAAGAAGTAAGTCAAAAGGTACACAGTTGCAGTTATGTGGGATGAATAAACCTAGAGATCTAATGTACAGCATGAGGACTGCAGTTAATAATATTATATTGTATACTGGAATTTGTAAAGAGAGTTGAATTTAGATGCTCTCAACACACACGAAAAAAGGTAACCATGTGAGATTATGGATATATTAATTTGCTTGATTGTAGGAACAATTGCACTATTTACAGTCAGCTTTCAATGTCCACAGGTTCTACATCTGTGGATTCAACCAACCTAGGACCAAATATATTTGTTTTTTTGAGACAGGGTCTCACTCTGTCGCCCTGGTTAAAGTACAGTGGCGTCAGCATAGCTCACTGCAACCTGAAACTCCTGGGTTAAAACAATCCCCCTCTCTCTGCCTCCCCGTCCCAGGTAGCTGGGACTACAGGTGCACATCACCACGTCCAGCTAAGTTTTTCTATTTTTTTGTAGAGACAGGGGATCTCGCTCTTGCTCAAGCTGGTCCTGAACTCCTGACCTCAAGTAAACCTCCTAACTGTCAACAAATCATATTAAGCATGCAAAGATTGTAAAATAAATTACTTTTGTTTTAAAACAAAGTAGATATTTTACAAAATCAAAACTTAGCAGATGGTTGTTTGGAAATTGGATAAAACTGTAGCATTTTAATCAAGTACTTGAGGATATCACTATGTCAATTATGGAAGATATATTGGATAATTTCTAATAACATGACAATCTGAAATCAAAAACACTTTTATATGCTGAAATGACTTTATCAGGGCAAAATTATAAAGTTGAAACTCCTAACTTTAAGTGTTAAATGTTTGTAGAATATCTATAATTAACAGTAGTAATGTGGAAAAAATTCTTCAGGCTATAGTTGATCACAAGCTTAATTTTCAGTCAATATTTCAAAGTAAATTACTTTGTGATGAGCTTGAGCAATGTCCAATGTAAGTTTTCTACCAAAATGGTTTATAGCATTTATTTAGCACTTAAAATACCTCAGGAGCTGGAATAAGCATTTCATATTTTATACATTAGCTCATTTAATCTTCACAGCAACCCACAGGCACATATGTTATTATATTTATTCCTACTATGCAAAGGAAAAACCAAGACACTTGACCAAGGTACACAAATATTAAATGAAGAAACCAAGAATCAAACCTAGCAGATTGTTTCCAAGCTCTGTAATCTTAACTGCAGTGCTCCACTGCTTTATTTATATATACTGTTATTTCTCATTAGTTTTCAGGGCTCCAGCATCTTCATGTCTTCACTCTCAATCACTGTGCTCTCCTTATTGCCATTCCGCTGTACTAGAAATGTAGTGTGCTGATTGAAGGGGTTGTGGTGGGTTAAAATGGCATTTTTTTTCATTCCTTCCCACAAGAAGTGACATCTATTCCCTTTCCTTTTCCTCTTTTTTTCAAATTTATTTATTTGTTTTAAATTGACACACAAAAGTGTATGTATTTATCATGTATAGCATGATGTTTCAAAGTATGTAAACATTATGCAATGGTTAAATCTATCTACTTAGCAAAGCATTACTACACATAGTTTTTTTTTTTTCTGGTTTCAGGTGAGAACATTTAACGTCTATTCTCTTATTGTTTTTTTAGAAAACAATATATCATCATTAACAATAGTCACCGTGCTGTACAATAAATCCATGTGCTTTCCTTTTGAATCCTGGATGACCCTGTGGCTTGCTTTCACCAATAGAGTGTGACATTTTAGAATCCTGTGACCCTTATTTTGCAAATAAGCACAATTTAGCCTCCTTGAAGATGAAAAATCATGTGGAAAGAAACACAGACAAAGAATGTCCATCCACACCAGCAAGACCTCTGACGTGTAAGTAAGATTACTAGACTCATCCTACCCCAAATTACTATAGCTGCATGAGTTACCACAGGCAAGACATCAAAAGAACTACCCAGTTGAGAGAGTAACTCATCAAACTAGCACCTGATAGAAATGTGAGCAAATAAATGGTAGTTGTTTGAGGCTAGTATGTTTTGGAGTGGCTTGTTATGCAGAAATTGTCCCTGAAATGGGGATTAATAAACCTTCTGTGGTTTTGCTAGTCAGACTCATCTTAAGTACTGAGTCTATTTCTGAACTCCACCATTTCAAAAAATCTTTGACAAAATATGTCCAAAGACTGATATTAATGATGATATATTCAGATACATATGCAGATAAAAAGACAACAGCTGCTCTAAACTATTATCCTAGACTCAGAAAGTTCTGGGAACATGACCCAGGACTATTTCCTCCAGAGATAAATGGAGAATGACACCTCATCTATGTTTTACCCAGGTGAGCTATTGCACATCATTGTCAGAATTCTTTATTATGAAACTCTGACTGATGCACTTCAGCTACAATGGGAGGCATGTGCCTTGACACATATTACTTGATGGGCTACTTGACAGACAGAGTTGAAAGAGAGGGAAAAGCATGGCAGGAATTGGCTTAATGTGGGCAGAACCATCTTCAACTCTCTTTCACAGGGAAATGTACCTATGCAGTGAAGAAGCCAACAAGTTGTGCTTGAGATGGAGCTTCACCTCCCAAAACAATTGCAGGTCAGTGTACTGTATTGCCTATGGTGTGTCATTCAATGGCAGTAAAATGGGTTGGAGACATTACAATTCTTGTGAATTGTGGGATCAATGGTTGTGTAGCAGGCCAATTAGTGGCAGAAATGGAATTGACACAAATACCCCTATTCAATATAGCAAAATGTTTATGGGGAGAGAGACAATATGGGGAGAAAAGAACTGACAAGTGTTTGCTCCCTAGGTGATTGCCAATCCATCTGTGGTCTGAGGCAGTGAAAATTGTGCTGCATCTAATTAGGGATTTCTCTTTTTAATAGAATTTATATGATATAAATTTGACTGGAATTGAACAGGAAAAGTCACACAGTGAAAATTGCCCCCCCCCAAAAAAAAATACAGTGATTGCTATTGACTGCATTGCCAAAGTGAAACCATTAACTAGAGACTGAGTAAAAAAATTAAAATCAGTATTTAAAAAAAATGTCCATCTTTATCAACATCTGGTGATGGATATGTTAATTGGCTTGATTGTGCTAATCATTTCACAATGTACACATGTATCAAAATATCACATGTACCTTGAATATACATAATTTGTATTGGTCAATGATATTGTAATAAAGCTCAAAAAATGTTCATATTGATGTTCCAGTATTCTTTTGAAGAATTTGGAAGAAAATTAAGGTGAATTTAACATTTTGATGCTTAGGTATTATAGAATAAAGAGATGTATTTGGAATGAGTACCTACTTAAAATTAGTTGTAGTTTTGGCATTCAATGTATTAAGGACAAAATGTAGCAGATATGCCCCTCTTGAAGGTGATAAAAGCCAGAGTCAGGAAAGTGTCCACAAAAAATGAGAATTACCATCTTTCCTCTTTCATGTTAAAATGGAACATACCTGTTGAACAAAGGAAATGCTAAGAACAACAACCTCATTGGATTGGATATATAATAATCAACATAGACCTTTCCCTAATGGTAGGCTTCTTCTCCAAATAATTCAGGGAAACTCCCATCTTTTTGTTTGGGCAACAAACTGAAGAAAAATATAGTAGTAGAAGACTTTCTCAATTGTAATACAGTAGTAGAGTAGCTTCCTCAATTATCATCCATGAAATTTAAGAATGTGCAAAAAGTTAGAGCTATTTGAAAAAGGCAAAGAAAGAGAAACTCTAAGCCTAAAGATAATGTTTCGAGAAAAAAAAGATTCAGACAGGTGGAATTGTTCTGTTGTATATTGAAAAGGGGGCAATATTAATGTGGAAAAAAATAGATAGGTGCTCACAAAGCCTCTACTTTCCAAATCATATCTCTGAAAGGATTTTTGATAGATTCAATCTGTTCTTGCTGGGATGAATTTAAAATAGGTAAAGTGAAAGAAGAAGTAAACAGGAGAACTGAAACGTGGTGCAGAATCCATCTAATCTATGAAGTATGATTTAGTCTAGAAACTTTTAACTGAATCTTCCACCATGAGCACCAAGGCTATGTGAAACTTTTAGGTTAAATATCAGAGAGTATGGAGCAATTCTTCTTTGGTTTATTGGATAGAGGTCCCCATAAAATAGCCTCTCCGCCAGTGACAGTGAGGAGACACTGTAGAGACTTCAGTAGAATTGGGTGGTTATAGAGATGTTTTCTTGGAAGGCATTCAATTAAAAATGAAATTAAAGATTGAAATGCTAGAAGCTACAAGGTATTTACCTCAATTCACATTTCCAATGAACGTGACATCAATGGTAAATATTGCTGTTACCTTCTGCAGATCAAATTTCAGCCAAGTCTGTCTTCATCCAGAATAATTTGAACATTCAAAGTAAAACTTCCTCAGCGCTGTTTGATGATAAACAGTAAGCAACATAGACTTCCCCGTGGGCAGCGAAAATGTGGACTTTGACTTAAAAAATGGTTGAAGTAGGGGTAATGATATCAATGTGCCTATTTTATAACAATTCAAGTTTAATTAGTGATAAAGGTAAGCAAATTGTGGAAATTGACGAGAGACTAATGTGGAATGAGACTTATAGAGTCTGTAGTATCTGGTAAACTACCCAAAAGATGCAACAAAAAACACTGGTGTGACGTGACTGGTTAAGCTAATTCCTTGTTTTCATACCACAGCAAAGGAAAGTAAAGCTCAGTTGGTTTATGTGTCGGCACAAACTCAATACATTTTTAGTACAGCGTCAAAGGTATTTAAATTCCACCATGTACTGTCAGAATTTTATGAGGAAAGATTTGGGCATAATTTTGGTTATGAGCAGGCTTAATCATTGTGTTGTAGGCATTAAAATAGTACCAGAATGGAAAAAGGAAGCAAAAGAAAGCTTGATAGAAAAAAATACGCCTAAGTCTTATAGAGAGTGGTTGGTAAATATTTCAAACATTTAGTAATTTGCTAAGCCTATGAAATTTTAGGAATCACTTACCTGGTACCTAAAGAAGTCTTTCTGAAAAAAAATAAATTACTGTTTCTGAATAATCTGACTCTAAGAAGACAGTTCAACATTTAGTTGGTGTATTTCATTCTGGATAATGCACCTTGCTAATTGTTGGAATCTTATTGTCTATTTAAAATAGGAAAAGTGAAAGCGGAACAATGTGACTAGGAAGAAAACAATTGAAATGAGCTTAGCAGAGTTTTACAATGTGGGATATAAAAAGTGCTGTATCACAGGACTTCTGCTGCACCTCTGTGACCATAAGATCCAAATGAACACATTAGACATTTTGCCATCTTACCACCATGCTCATTGGTCTTTGTGATAAAAGTCAGATTCTGCCTCCTCAGCCCTCCCATACAGGATACTAGCAATGTACACCTGAAAGCTACCAAATGCTGCTGCTTTTCTCAATAAAAAATAATTGGCTTGGTCTTAAGCTATAGTTAAGACAGCACCCATCATTAACAACATACAGGATACAGTTGTGAATTTGCTTTCTTAATTATTTTGTATAAGATTTAAGGATAGGAAAAAGGTTAGAATAATTCAGAGAAAAGTTATGAGAGGACAAACAGGACACTCTGAGGCTATGATGGAGACAATGAAGATTCTGATGAGGAATTTTCCAAAGAGAATTCACTTATCAAGTAAAACTTGTGTGTGTGTGTGTGTATGTATGTATTACATAGAAGTATATACATAGACATATACGTATGCCTATAAACCTACTGTAAGTGATGCTTCAGGAAGGAAATAACATTATTTGCCAACCATTTACACACAACCAACCAACCCTAGGAACTTCTATCTCCCACGTCCTATTGCTGAGTAACCTGACCATATGACTCTCGTCTTGATAATACAATGCAGGCAGCATGTGTACTGCATGGTGTATGGCAACATTCAGAAAATGTGAATTTCGGCAATTCATCTAGTGGAAGAAAAAACTCTTGAAAAAGTAGGAAAGGGTAAATCTGTATAATAAATTGAATTACTTGTAGTAGTACATTTAGCTTTTGTAGAACTAGAGACTGATTCTAAGTGGATATGTTTGGACTTTTACAAACTCTTGGGAAGTAGTGATAGCCTGCCTACCTCCATGTCTGGTTAAGTGAGTGATAGACAATTAGATAAGTAAAAATACCTGCATGTGGAGATCCCTAATTTTGGAAGGACTTCTGGAACCACAAAGAAGAAAAAAAGGATAGGATACCTTGGATGCTCCTTAAAAAAATCTAGCAGGAATATCTGAAGGGAGTGAAATGTGACATTTAAAGCAATACTTGAAGTAGCATACTGAGAATAAGAAATGAGTTGTCACAGGGGCTACCAGGGTCTGCAACTTGTATGAATGAAAATATATTTCCTTATTTTCTGCTGTACCAATTGTTTCCTATGACTCCTCGGAATGATAACAAGAAAATACTTTTTTAGAAACTTTCCATGAAATAAATTCAATAAGGATAGAGTCCAGCTCATGATGGTCAGATGGATTATATTGGACCATTATCTATAGCCTCCAGAGGATTTCTAAGGGTCGTGATAAACATTGGTATATTCTTCGCTTTTATATTATAAATCTCATTACTTCAGTAATGGTTGAGAATGTTATGTAAGGCTAAGAACACTATGAATTATTTCAATCTAAAATACCCATATATATTTTTTCAGCTTAAAGGACATACTTCACAATGACTATTATATTGTTATGAGCTAATGACATCATATCATTTTACCATATTTCACTCTCACCTTAAAGTAGTGATTTGATAAGAAATTGAAAAGGGAAAATTAAAACATTTGTTAAAAAAATGAAAAAAGGAATAAAGAACTTACCTGCATGAGATTTAACATTTTAATAGGGATATCATAAAATGGATTTTCTGCAGTGCAGAAATGAGAATGAATGTGTAGGAGATGAAGTCCTAATGCATCTCTCTGTCTTTACCACTTGACATTAATAAGTTGTTACTTTTGCATTGTAGGATCCCATAATACTAGCACCTTGCTTCAATTTGTTGGCTCATTCCAAGAGAGACATTTTGGCACATGACATTATCTCTAAGCCTTCAAATCTTGCAGGGTTTATTCCAAAAGGATTCCTGGGTTGAAAAGGCTTGATATTCACCTGCTTTTCTTAGTGAGAGAAATATCTCCATTGCTTACAAACCCAAGAGTGGGAATTAATGTAAGAGAAGACATTGGTGTACATACACCTTTTGCCAATTTTATGCTTGAACACTGTTCCAAAACTCCTCAATGCAATCCAGGTAGATGAATCAGGGGATAACAAAAAAATATGGAACATTGTAGCTTAGAGGAAAGGAACCTGGGAGTGAAAACTACAGGAAAGTTGCTAATATTTTATTCCCTCAAGAGTATATCAATGCATGAGGATAACTAAAGTTAGTTGTTTTTCCCCAGGGAAGACCATCGGCATTGTTTCCTTCTGGAAAATGTCAATTGGACTGAAGATGAGGTAGAAACTTTGTCAAAAATTCTTCCTGGTTAATCTAGAGGGGGAAAAAGTGTGATGCAAAGCTCTCTAATGACCCTACTGAATCTTGGTCATTTGGAACCTTCTTTTGGTTAAAATTTATAGATTATGTTCAATAATCAAGTACTTATGCTGGGATCTAAAGAAAATATTACCTTTAAATCACACAGATTTGTGGTTGTATAATAATTGATTAGATGTACACATATGATCAAAGGATTGGGGTGACACACTGCTAAAACAGTTGCTGGGATATGAAGGATATTGTATTACTGCAGGTTGCCTGTTACGCCAGAGCCTGCTTTGCCATTATACAAATCCCAAATGTGAATGCACATGAACTCATTAACAGGAATTTAAAAGAGATCAATGATAATGAAGTGCAATGATATAGGGATAATACAGGATCCCTATTCACTGATGTTCTTATATAGAGCACCAGAGAAACCCTATTTAGGCAGTTCTTATGGCACAAATAGACTGAGTAGATTTTAGGAGTAAAATATGCACAATTAATAATGTCTTAATAAACACAATTTAGGGATGTAAATACAACTTTTTTGGACTACACCTAGCAATAGCAATGGTAAGTGTAGTGGAGAAGTCAACATTAATTTGATGCTCTTAAAGGGAATCAGGAACCATTGATTTGTAGCTCAGTGTTTTGAGCCAAGAAGAAATAGCATTTTTAGAAGCATGCCAAAATGTTGGAAAGTACATACTACAGCATATAGAAATTTTAGAAGGATTACTTTGGCAAGAAACTAGCCAAATTTGGCAAGACTTAGAAAGATGATGAACAATAGGTGTGTGCAGCAAACCTATCCATAAAATGATGAGGCAATTTTCCTGAGTGACACTTAGGGACAAGGCATGACCCCTTACTCAGGATGGGCTGTCTTATATGTTGACAACTACAGAGTCAAATGTGTTGTGAAGCCAATAACTGAGAATTGGGGAAATTGTGTGAGCTAGAGGAGCTCACACATGTAAATAGTCTGACTAGCTCCAGCTGTGAAGGGTGTCACAAGCAATAAAGACTTCCTGATAATACAATTGGTAGGGAAAGGGCAAAACATACTCTGCAACACGTAATTCCAGTGAAAAGTAGATGTACAGTGGTGCACAATGATATTTAAAATATAATATTTGTCAAAGCTGATTCTCTGTAGCTGGATATGGCTGGAACTGCAAACTTAGTAGGCTCCAAATTTAATGAACGGTGACTTTTAATAACTGTTTGTCTTGTAAATAATATAAAAGAGACAACATTGATATATGTTAGGTTACACTTGATATACAAAATATTAATAATACATCTTCTGGTATTTGGTATAATCAACAATTTGTTGGTTGTTTGAAAGAAAATGAGGCGAAAAGGATATATTTCAATGAGAACCCACACAAAGGAAAGGTATTTGTGAAAATGAATTTGTAATCCCTAACTGATATAGCTCCTATGGAAATTGACTTAGTGAAAAAGAAATACATTTAGTTTCAGAATAATTAGATATACATCTTTCATCTTAATTGTTTGAAAAGTATAATTTCTAATAAATGAAGAAATAAAAAGTAGGAATAAAACTGGCTTAAGAATAGCAAAAACTTGTAAAAAGATGCATTCAGGACCAATATATTGAGTCACTTATATTAATGCTACATGAGTTTTACATATATTATTGGCCATATACAGGAAAATCTGTCTTCTTGTTTATAATATCAAATAATATACATCTTTCAAAAGAGATATGAAAAGGTAATAAAATTATATATGGCCTGGCTACATTTATCTAGGATTCAAAGACAGACTGGTATTAAAAGGTTAACAGTGGGTCTGAATTTATATTCCACATCTAGAAGCCGCAGAGAGTATGACCCTGGATTCACCTTCTTGCAGCTTTGTCCCCTGGAATCTGCTGGCAATCTGAGTAATGACATACCAAACAAATCGTACCTGGTTATCAGAATTGTTTACTGTTAAACTCCATGGACGAGTTGTGGCTGCCCTGGAAAGGATGTGACTTGACACATATTGCTAGAAAGACTTTAGGACAAGCAGTATAAAAGTTAGGTGAGGAATGAAAGGATTTGCTTCCCTGAGTTGGAGTGATCTGTGCCTTGTCAGCCTCTCAGTTTGCAATCAAACGTACCCAGTAGAGTGGTGCTCCTGAGGCGCCATGGATATTATAAAACTCATTGATGAAACTACTATTTTGTAGGGTGCTACATTCCCCGATTTATGTCCATTAAATCTAAATAAACTAGTGTTGGACAGATATTGCCTTGTGAATCTTTCATATAAATCTGAATTTAAGAACAACTGACGGTGAGTCAGTGGGTTATACGAAACATGTCACATTTTTAAAGAAAAAAATAAATTGAAGTTATTATCGTAGAAAGTAGAATTAGAGATGGTCTTAAAACTTCAACAGTTAAGAGCTTCTATGTATAAAATAAAAAAGACTAATAGGTGTAATATAATGTACTAGAAAATGCAAGGGCTTTTAATTTAGACAATTGTATTTGAAAACAAGCTTCAATACATACTAATTATTTGATCTTGGGTAATATATATATAACTGTTTTGAGCCCATTACACCATAATAAAGAGAGTTTAATGTGTATCCTATAGAAAGTGATGTGCTGATTACAAAAAATGTTACATAAAATTCCATCAACAAAATGGGTGCTCATGAAATATGAGTATATCCTATCTTCTCGTTCTTTTGAATTTTGTCTAGTTGATAAAATTTTAAGGAGTATATATAAGTTCATGTTCCCGAAGAGATAGCTAAAAATATGAATTATACAATAATGGCTAACATATAATTCTTTAATTTTTCTTGTTATCAATTGTTGCAAAAAAAATTACCCCCAAACGTGGCAGCTTAAACAACTAATATTTATAATCTTATGGTTTCCATGGGTCACGAATCTTGGCACAGTTTAGCATGGAGCTTCTGATTCAGTATCGCTCACCAAGCTGCATTCAAGATGTTGACCAGGGCTGGGGTCATCTGGTCATCTCAATCAATGGGGGAGTGCCAAGTGAACTCATGTGGATTTTGACATGCCTTGGGTCCTCCTGGCAGTTGGATGGAAATGTTAGTTCCTTATCATGTGGGCCTCTTTGTGGGGCATCTGGCTTTTTTAACTGAGGGAAGTCAAGTAAGTCACAGGTTACAAACATGCTGACATACGTAGACATATACTTGACTTCATCTGTAGTCCATATTTTCCTGGAAGTATCCTGGATTTGCCCTTTGTTACAGAAACATTTATGTTTAGAATTTTTTGCCATCACAAGAGCGGAAGAATTTTTTTCAAAATCTCTAAGATATGATTTCTTTTTATCCATCACCTACTCTCTTCTCTCTCAGATTTTACTATTAACAGTAAGGAAAACCCAGGTAGCAACTTCAGCACTTTGTTTGTAAATTTACTTTGATCGTCAGTTCACAATTTATTAGGCATATCTGCTTTCCACATAACTACAGATGACAATATTGTTAACTTTTCTGCCACTGTGTAAGAGGAATTCCCCTTTCACCAATGTTTTTTTGTTGTTGTTGTTTTGTTTTCAGCATATTATGAGGGTACAAATGTTTAGGTTACATATATTGCTTTTGTCCCACCCCAGTCAGACCTTTAAGCATGTCTATCCCCCAGATGTTGTACACCGTACCCATTAGGTGTGAATAAACTCATCCCCTCCTCCCTGTTCCCATCTGCCCGACACCCGATGAATGTTACTACTATATGTGCACTTAAGTGTTGATCAATTCATACCAATTTGTTGGTGAGTACATGTGATGCTTGTTTTTCTTTTCTTATGATACTTCACTTAGTAGAATGGGCTCCAGCTCTATCTGGGATAATACCAGAGGTGCTAGATCACCATTGTTTTTTGTGGCTGAGTAGAACTCCATGGTATACATATACCACATTTTATTAATCCACTCATGTATTGACAGGCACTTGGATTGTTTCCACATCTTTGCAATTGTGAATTGTGCAGCTATAAACATCCTAGTGCAGACGTCTTTTTTATATAATGTCTTTTGTTCCTTTGGATAGATGCTCAGTAACGGGATTGCTGGATCAAATGGTAGTTCTACTTTTAGCTCTTTGAGGTGTCTCCCAATTACTTTCTGCAGAGATTGTACTAGCTTGCAGTCCTACCAGCAGTGTATGAGTATTCCTATCTCTCTGTATCTACCCCAACATTTATTGTTTTGGGACTTTTTGATAAAGGCCATTCTCAATGGAGTTAAGTGATATCTCATTGTGGTTTTGATTTGCATTTCCTTGATGATTAGAGATGTTGGATGCTTTTTCATATGTTTGTTTGCTCATTAGTATATCTTCTTTTAAAAAGTTTCTGTTCATGTCATTTGCCCACCTTTTGATGAGGTTCTTTGATTTTTTCTTGCTGATTTTCAATAATGTTACTCATTTCCTTTTGACTCTGAGTCAACAATCTCCTCAAAGAGCAGATATCCACTAATAGTCTCATGAAAGCAACTTAGGCTTTTGCTAAGACTCCTCAAAGTCCTTCCATCTTTTACCCACTGTCTGCTTCTAAAATTACTTCCTCAGTTTTAGATATTTATGATTTCATCAACATACTTTCAGCTAAAAATGACAAACATTTATAATCTCAGTGTTTCCATGGGTCAAGAATCTGGACATGGCTTCACTTTGATTCAGAGTATTTCACAAGCTAGAATCAAGGCTCACTTGAAGATGGAATACTTTCAAACTCATCTTTGCAGGCCTCAGATTTCTGTTACACATGTTAGTTGTACACAGCAGTTGCTTAGAATTAATAGATGGTTTCTTCATAGGATAACTCACAATGTGGCAAATTACGCTCTGCAGAGCAAATGAATGAGAGTACCATGGAGCACAAGCAAGATAACACTCGTAGTCTTTCCATGACCTAGTTTTAGAAGTGCCATCTCATAACTTTTACCATATTCTATTTATTAGAAGTCAGTCACTCAGTCTAGTCCATAATCAAAGGAAGGCAACTGCATAAGGGTATTACCAGGACGTCAAATCATAGGAAGGCATTTTAATTTTTTTTTTTTTTTTCTGAGACAGAGTCTCATTTTGTTGCCCAAGATAGAGTGTCATGGCATCAGCCTAGCTCACAGCAACCTCAAACTCCTAGACTCAAGCAATCTTTCTGCCTCAGCCTCCTGAGTAGCTGGGACTACAGGCATGCACCACCATGCCCGGCTACTTTTTTTCTACATATTTTTAGTTGTCCAGCTAACTTATTTCTATTTTTTTTTAGTAGAGATGGGGTCTCGCTCTTGCTCAGGCTGGTCTTGAACGCCTGAGCTCAAATGATCCACCTGCCTGGGCCTCCTCGAGTGGTAAGATTACAGGCATGAGTCACCGTGCCTGGCCATTGGAAGCCATTTTAAAGCTGCCTACCACACTTGTAAGAGAAAATATTCAAGTATAGATTTAGCATTTATCTGAAAGTGAGTTCATATGACTTCCAAGTTCTTTGCAATTCTTTGTTTTTATAAATTTATAAGCTAATTTAGAGTTAGAGAGACTATAGAATTATTTTTGAATCCATTGTTACAAATTGAAATAATTTTAATATTTTTAGCTTGTCTCCTTCAATAAAAAAGACACCATAATAAAAATTTTAAAATTCTGACTATTTTTGTAATTTTAAAGTATTTTAAGCTCCTATATCTTTTATAAACTTACTTTAAAGTCTTTCTATTTAAAGAAATTTTTAGGTATTATCATGAATTTGACAAAAATTTTGCCCAAATTCTATCTGTTAGTTTCTTTAAATGTAGTTTTCCCAAGGCAGGCAAATATTTTTTTCTTAATTTATTTCATAACTGTAGGATTAGTATGATTTTGTAATTATAAAGCATCGAGTATTCATGTTTAGCTATTTATTAGTGACTAAATATCTCAGTGCAGTTTACAAAGTCTGGATTAAAGTGCTGAATTTCAAATTTACTTTTTAAATTGAGTTACACCAAATCATACTGATCCAAAATAAACATCTTTTATGATATTTGCCCTCTGTGTATACAATTGTGGTATTCTTATTGCTTAACCTAGAGTAACTTAAAGGAATGAAGCAAGCATTCTAAACTCTAAGGGCCCATTTTTTAAATACATGATTTCTCCAAAGTGAACTTTTAATTTATTTCTACTCTAATATACAATATTAAGGTACAAGAATAATAGAAACACATAGGAACACCTTTCTTTTAAATGATAGGAAAACATTAAAATATTTATGTAGTTATCAATACCTGTGATTATTTTGGAATTCTATGAAGAGATTTAAAAATACATTTTTAATACTCTAAATTGATTTTTCAAAATCTATTAAAACTGGTGGTTAAGTTACAGATATTTGAATAACTGATTCGGGGCATATATTATGAATGTTTCCATTATGTTAAAGTAAATAACATGCTTTATTTCACCTCTGTTATTGTAACGAGAATATGAGCAGGTGAGAGTCATACTTTTGGTGTCCATACTATTACCCTTTCAATATTAATATGCCCTCAGCTTTTAAAAAAAAGTCTCTCTGCTTTTCTAAGCCTTTACAGTACAAAGTATGCATCTGTGTGATTGGTTGCTGGGTTAAGAGGTTGCATAGATTACTAGATCGAACTACACTTTACATCCAAATTAATGTCACAACTGTAACAAATTGAGATGCTCAGCTATTGTTAAACCATGTAGAGCCAAGGTTGGCAAATTAGTTAGTATTAGCATATAGACCTTTTGGCAGGAAAGGAAAGCTTTTTACTTAGAGCTGGGCATTCTAGAGGATTTGTCAACTCAAATCTGCCACTGGTCTCATTATCTCATTTGTCTTATTTAGGCTGAATTGGCAGTTATGTCTTCATGGCAAATGTTTGTTTTTACAAATGAGCAATGAAGCAGAATCTGGGAGACACAACAGTAAAACTGTTTTACTGCAAGTTTTTAAGGTATTTCTAGAGCTGGATCATTGACCTAAAGCCATATAAATTTTCTTTCCCTCCTTGATTTCTGTTTATATTATAAATTTATAGCTCTCTGGGTACCTAACACAGAATTTTGAGTTTTTCATGTCAATTGGACAAACATGTAGTGAGCTTTGAGAATATAAAAGATTTGTTGAATGACACAGGATAAATTAAAGAGTTTTGTAAGTTAAAATTTCATTAGATTATCCTGATTGGCACAATTATATATTTTACACATTTATGTAGATATCTATGTGCAGGAGCAAAACCACCCACACATATGTATACAAACACATATACACAATTGACCTCACTGTAACATCACTTATTCTGATCAATAATATGTAAGACAGGAATTTTAGGAAATTAAGTAATAGATTATTTTCTTTCATGGGAACACATAAATAGGCTCGCATAATAGCACACACGTAAAGACTCAGAATATTATTATGTGTGTATATGTGTAAAAGTAATGTAACTGTTTAATACTTTTGCTAAACTACATAAGCTAGGTTACACTATATGTTATAAAAATAATCATATGCTGAATTAGTAGCAAAAAGAATAAAAGTTATTCTGGTTAATTATGCAAAAAACCAAATGTATAAAAAGAAAATAATTATATGCTACATAATATGAATTGCTTTTAGGATTATCTAATTTTGTAATCTTATTTTAAGTCATATTCTTACCAGATAAGAATCTGACTTACCAGATAAGTGCTGCCATTCTTATCACCCCAAATCTTCATAAACCTCAAAGATTATGAATGTTGAAAGGAGTATCTTTGCTCAAAGTTATAGATAAACTATAAACAAATTAAAAATCCCTTATAAAACAATATAATAAACAAACTTTTACTAACATAAATAACAAGGGAAAATATGTTTCCCTTATACGTAAATAAAAATTATCATGAATTATATTTTATAATTGGTTTTTTGGTTTTTATTTAAAACCAAATATTTGGTTTTAAATTAAATCAAATTATTGGTTTTTATTTAAAATGTGATGATTGTGATGTTATAAAGAAATTTGTAACACATTATAGATTTGATATACTACAGGAACCTTGTGTTTTCATCACAGATTAGTTCATATTGATTCTTCTTCAGGTTATGGATGTATAAAAACTAAAATTTAATTTTCTCCATTAGAATATCATCTAAGGATTCTATTAAACATTCCATGTTGGAAACACTAGTACATTAAATACCAGTCTTAATGGACAAAAATGAAAATATATTAAATCATTTTTTCTAAATTATCCAGAAGCTATGTTTCCAAATACATAAGAAATAGGCTATTTGTAAATATTATGTGTAAATTTGTAATGACTTTTTGTCAATTAATTTGAAAATATTTCTAATTAAAAATATAATTTTTAGTTCATGTAAGACACAATGAGGCTATTTTTTTTGCTTTGTATATTTTGGTTTTTTTTTATAGTTGAAAAAAATAGATGGAATGCTTATTCTCCATGGTCAGCCTCAGTGAGGTCTCATAAAAACATGATGGTAAACATTGGCCTATGTAGAGGATTTTGCTTTGTAAAGTATCTGACAAGGATTAGCATTAAGATTTGAGAAAGGAATATATAGCTTGTATTCTTTAGCAACACCCCACAGAACATGTGCTACAAATTACTGTCATGCTAAATGCTAAATGTGTAATCTGAAAACTACTTTGTGCTATCAAACTCAAAAGACCAACGAGAAAATCGTGTTCTAAAAACTCATGGTATGTTACTTCAAAAAGAATAATTATCGAAAGCTATCAAATATATATTGGCAACCTCTCAATAAGCAGTAATTTCTGCCATATGTCATATTATTTTTACAGTTTTATTTACATGAATTAATTTGGAAGTAGAATAAAATTACCATTTCCAAAGTGGACTCCACTTTTTAATGAACTAAACAAATCAATATTTGCAAAAATGAGACACTTATATTCACTTCAAAGTGGTGACTACAGATTGTGAACCAATGGCTAAAAAAAATATCAAAAATTTCTATACAAAATATAATTCATACCCTTTAAAATAGTACATGTATGTGCCATAGAAAAATGGAATTTCTTTGAGGCCAGAACATATTGGGAAGACTAACCTAAAGCTTAGCAATTGCTAAAGCTGTGGCCTATCCTGAATTTGTACACCTGTTGGGGGATGGATATGCTAAGAATCTGTGGACCTGTAGCTGTACAGGCTGGAGAACTAGATAAGAATTCACTACACATGAAGTCTATGATAAAGGTCTACAGTGAAAAAAAAATGGCTAACTAGAAGATAATTTGAAAACAGTCTGATAGTAAGCAAAATTTGTCTCTCACATTCCAGTCCAGTCTCTGGGTAGAATTAAAATAGAAATAGCTTCTTATGAGATTTCACGGCAACTGGGTAGACAGGAGAACTAAATTTACACTATTTGGTTCAAAAATATAAAATAAAAATTAATTTAGGGTAGACTGCTAGATTTGTATTTTTTCAGATCTCAGGCATAAAACAAACAAACAAATAACAACAAAAACACTGATCTTCTCTAGGAAATTGACCCATGACTCAAACCCCATAGAAATGCCATAGAAATTTAACACTCCCCCAAAAAGAACCCTAACTAAAAATCATAACATATTAAGAAATGAGGCACCATGAGTGATATTCAGCCAGAAAAAAAAATTAAATTTTAAAATACTAGATACATAAAGTTTATATTTTAAAATTGTTACATACTGTAGTAGGCTGAATAACAGTCCCCAAATATGTTGGCATCTGAATTTCTAGAACCTATGAATATGTTACTTTATGTGATAAAAAGGGGTTCACAGATGTGATTAAGTTAAAGATTGTAAAATGGAGACATGATCCTGGATCATCCCATAATACTGGATTATCCTTACAGAAAGGAAGCAGTAGAGTTAGAGTCAGGGAGAAAGAGAGGTGATGATGGAAGCAGATACTGTAGCAATACAGCCAGGAGTCAAAGAGGCATAGAAACCAGGAGCCAAGGAATGCCAGAGCCTTAAGAAGCTACAGTCAAGGAACTAATTCTCCCCTACAGCCACCAGATGGAACCAGACCTACGGACATCTTGATTTTAGCCCAGAAAGATTCATTTTAGAGTTCTGACACCCACAAATGTAAGATAACATATTTGTGCTGTTTTAAGCCACTATGTTGTGAATGTGGTAATTTGTTACACAATAACAGGAAACTAATACCCTTTAAAGAGTGAAAAATAAAAACACTTAATATGCTTAAGATATTAGAAGAGAAATTGAAAATTTTCCTCAGGATACTATAAATAAATACAGGGAGAGTTGGAGGAGAAAAAATAACTAACCAACTTATCAGTAGAGATTTTTAAAAATATAATAACTCAAATTGAAAATTCTATAAAGAGTTAAACAGCAGAATAGGCACAGAAAAAAATAATTTGTTTTATGATTGATCCTTCTGAAGAAAATATACAGAATTTGGTATAAAAAGTCAAAAACATAAAATATACAGAGAGTTTTAAGAGATATTGGTGAATTGGATGAGAAAAGATAATACATACCTGAATGTAAGGTGAATAAAGAAAGAAAATATTATAAGAAATTTAATCTGAGAAATTTCTAGAATTGATATAAGACATAGTCCTCACACTTAAGGAATATTCAGATACTTCTTTGAGAAGAAAAAGTATACTTCAGTATACTGTGATCAAATAGAAGAAGACTCAGGACAAATAGAAGACATTAATAACATCCAGGTAATATTGACTACAGATATATGGCTGAAATCTTTCAAAACATTATGACATCTCAGGAATACATATTACAGAGAGAAGGTAGTGCTTTAGACAAAGAAAAAAAAGTCTCTTTGAATGTTTACTGCAAAATGAAGGAGAAAAGAGTACAAAAGTACAAAAGTGTATGTTCAAACATCAAACAAAAGTTTTATATAATACAATGTGACAGTCAAGTCTAAGCTATGCTTAGACAAAGCATAGTGGCTCTTTTAATTTTTTATATTTAAAATGAAAATGGAGGCCAGGCGGGGTGGCTCACACCTGTAATAGTAGCACTCTGGGAGGGCAAGGCTGGTGGATGGCTCAAGGTCAGGAGTTCGAAACCAGCCTGAGCAAGAGCAAGACCCTGACTCTATTAAAAATAGAAAGAAATTAGCGGGAAAACAAAAAATATATAGAAAAAATTAGCTGGACATGGTGGCACATGCCTATAGTCCCAGCTACGTGGGAGGCTGAGGCAGGAGGATGGCTTGAGCCCAGGAATTTTAGGTTGCTGTGAGCTAGGCTGACACCATGGCACTCTAACCCAGGCAACAGAGTGAGACTCTGTCTCAAAAAAAAAAAAAAAGAAAAAAAGAAAAGAAAAAAGAAAATGGAATAGATTATTATGTTAAAAAATGAAAAGCAAGTATGATATGACAAAATGTCAAGATAAGGGTATATGCATGTATATATACATATATATATAACATACTAAAGAAATCTTTCTTTAAACAGTATTTTCATCATTTTATTCCCTTGCTCATAATATGAAACCACTCCTATTTTCCTACTATATATATCTCACCTTGTTTTCTACTTAACTTCATTCTACAACCATGAAACATATACTCAGTTACCTAGTTTATATTTCCTCCATCTTTCAGATCTTTTTTTCATAACACCACAAATTTCGAAGATTCTTATTTCTGTGCATTTCTTATCATCCAACTCTACCTCTAACATATATACATAACATTAATATTTTCTATTTAATCCAGCCATCTCTCTGATCTAACTTAAAATGCCACTTTGTCCAGAACTCATGAATATACACCCATATAGAATACACCTGGAGAAAAACAAAACAAAACAAACACCCTACATATTTCTCTTGTGTGAGTCCATGAATTGATGTTTATTTCTCATGAGGAGCAGATGTAATTAAGAGGCTCTCTCTATAGGCTACTGTCTTAATCAGGCTATATCAAAATATATATATTCTTTTTTTTAATTTCAGAATATTATGGGGGTACAGATTTTAAAGTTATGCATAATGACCTTGCTCCCCCTCAAGTCAGAGCTTCAAGCGTGACCATCCTCCAGATGGTGCACATCTCACTCATTATGTATGTATATGCCTGTCCCCTCCTAAGCCCTCCCACCTGCCCAACACCCAATAAATGTTATTCCTATATGTCCACTTAGGTGCTAATCAGTTAATACCAAATTTCTGGTGAGTATATATGGTGCTTTTTTTTCCCATTCTTGGGGTACTTCACTTAATAATATGGGTTCCAGCTCTATCCAGGAAAACACCAGATGTGTTATATCACCATTGTTTCTTAGAGCTGAATAGTACTCCATGGTATACATATACCACATTTTATTGATCCACTCATGTATTGATGGGCACTTGGGTTGTTTCCACAGTTTTGCAATTGTGAATTGTGCTGTTATAAACATTCAAGTGCAGGTGTCTTTATTGTAGATTGTCCTTTGTTCTTTTGGGTAGATGCCCAGTAGTGGGATTGCTGGATCTAATAGTAGATCTACTTGTATCACTTTAAGGTATGTCCATATTGCTTTCCACAGAGGTTGAACTAGTTTGCAGTCCCACCAGCAGTGTAGGAGTGTTCCTACCTCTCCGCATCCATGCCAACATTTATTGTTTTGAGACTTTTTGATAAAGGTCATTCTAACTGGAGATAAGTGATATCTCATCATGCTTTTGATTTGCATTTCCCTGATGATTAGAGATGATCAGAGATGTTAGAGATAGCATTTTTTCATATGTTTGTTGGCCATTATTCTGCCTTCTTTTGAAAAGTTTCTGTTCATGTCCTTTGCCCACTTTTTGATAGGGTTGTTTGATTTTTTCTTGCTGCATTTCATGAGTTCTAAATAAACTGTAGTTATCAGTCCCTTATCAGGTGTATATTCTTTTAAGAAATACTGTTCCCTCATTCAATAAGTGATGAGCACAGGTGACATCTTTGGATCTCAGGGGAAAAAAAAATCTTCCTTGTTTATATTAATAAAATGTGATTGTTTCTTTGAATAAGAAATCAATGTCTCATATATAGTAAAAGAATAATGTGATTGGATATAAACCAAAAACTCTTAAAGTCTGCCCTGAATAAAATATTAAGAAGAGATAAAACCAGTTATACTCCAAAATTAATTTGTTTATATTTACAGAACTAAATTACAAGCACCTATCCCCCTGCCAAAGTGTAGAACACTAGCAAAAGTCAAATAACAACTTTTTAAACAACTGAAGAGTTATAGCTTCATGTAGAGGTTTAGACAGAGGACCTGACTAGTAAGATCCGGCTGGGTAGTGAGTGAAAGCTTCCTGTGTTCAATTTCCAATTCATTACAGTTAAAAGACTTGATGTGGGCCAGGTGCAGTGGCTCACGCCTGTAATCCTAGCACTCTGGGAGGCTGAGGCAGGAGGATTGCTTGAGCTCAGGGGTTCAAGACCAGCCTGAGCAAGAGTGTAGACCCCCATCTCTACTATAAATAGAAAGAAATTAGCCAAACAACTAAAAATAGAAAAAACAAACAAACAAACAACAACAACAAAAAAAACTAGCCGGGTATGGTGGTACATGCCTGTAGTCCCAGTTACTCGGGAGGCTGAGGCAGGAGGATCACTTGAGCCCAGGTGTTTGAGGTTACTGTGAGCTAGGCTGACTCTACGGCACTCTAGCCGGGGCAACACAGTGAGACTCTGTCTGAAAAAAAAGACTTGATGTGTAATCTTGCCCCAAAAGCAAGGCATATATCCCTAATCTGAGCAGTTTCTACTACCTACCTCCTGCCTAAAAGTACTGTAATCTAATATTCCATGCATATACTGTCATGTACTTTTCTACAATTTCATGGGTGAGAATGACATATCTTATACTTAAAATACCTCTTGCTTTCAAAAATTTCAATATTCTAAATTTTTAAGAAATCTCTTTTGAAAACAAAAGAAAAAAAAAGCCTATATTTCACCAAGTCTTAACAGTTAAAACCTGCTGTTAAAGGTGAAAAACTAGAGGCTTGTTAGTTTTTGCATTAATTGATGGGGATTTACAACCACTTTTTGAAAACTGGATAATGGTTATTTATTGATCCCAACTGATCCCAGAGTAATCAGTTTACCATATTAACAAGTGCTCAATCCACTTATTTATAATACATAAAAAACCAAATTGATTAGTTATAACTTAAGTAGAGTAAATTTAACTGTAGAAATTATGTATTGCTTTACATGCTAATATTCCTCCTTTCTTCTTTTCTCTGCCTCTGCATATCTACCATAAAGTCCTGATGTAAACAGACACTACCTCAGTCCTCTACACAGAGTGACTGTAGAATAAGTGGGCCTCTGACAAAAACTATAAAAATCTGTTCAGGGTGATTAGGGCACAGCATGGACATTCAAATGGAGCAGCTCTATGTGAGATTTCCTTATTATGTTCATCTGAAGCTCATGGAAAGGGCTCTCTCTGTACATGTCGTTCAGCTGTGAGGGTTTGTGTCTCCAGCAGTTGCTGGAGCCCATGTTTCTCACTCCAAAGAAAAAACTGATCAAATTTAGGAAAAATGAAGCCCAAACTATAGAGAAAGAAGCAAAGGGAAGAGTGTTAAAGTCTAAGTCATTGATTCTAGGCAAAGAGTTAAGTAAAATACATTTAACTGCATTTTAATCTTTAGAGCAACATAATGAGGTATTACTATTACCACTGTAGAGAAGAAAAATGGTCTCAGGGAGGCTAAGGGAATTGTGCAAATTCAAGCTATGATTGCATTGCATCTAAACAATGTGCTTAACTGCTACATTCTTAGTTTCTGTTGCCCATAACAGAATACCTCAAAGTGGGACATGTATAAAGAAAAGGAATTTATTTCTCACAGTTATGTAGGCTGGGAAGTCCAAGGTGGGGACCTTTTTGTGATAGGAACTCTATTCAGATTTCTGAAGCAGCACAGGGCATCACATGGCAAGAAAGCTGAGTACGCTAACCCAGGTCTCTCTTCATATTCTTATATAGCCACCAATCCCATTCCTCTGATAATTCATTAATCCATCCCTGGATTACTCCATGCATGAGGGTCGAGCCGTCATGACCCAATCACCTCTTAAAGGTCATACTCCTTAATACTGTCACACTGGGAAATAAGTTTCAACTTGAGTTTTAGAGGGGACAAACTTTCAAACCAAAGCAACTAAATTCACTCAGTATTCTCTGAGTTAATTTTTCCTTTTTCTTTTTTTTTGAAACAGAGTATTGCTATGTTGCCCAGGCTAGAGTGTCAGCCTAACTCACAGAAACCTCAAACTCCTAAGCTCAAGCCATCCTCCTGCCTCAGTTTCCCGAGTAGCTAGGTTTACAGGCACACACCACCCCATCCAGTTATTTTTTTCTATTTTTAGTAGAAACAGGATCTAGCTCTTGCTCAGGCTGATCTTGAACTCCTGACCTCAAGCAATCCTCCTGCCTGGGCCACTCGGAGTGCTAGGATTACAGGTGTGAGCCTCCACGCACAGCCACCTCTGAGTGAATTTTTAAGAAAAGGAAAATCTTTGAAGAACCAAGGCATCAGCTTTCTAAATATCTTTAACAAGATGTATTAAACAGTATGGTAGCTGACATATTACCTGTGATGTTAGTAAATGAATCCTCCTGAAAAAATGGTGCTTTCTTCTGAACCCATAGTGTATTGCTTTGGTCTTACTCTTTGGACACCATACTTACACTCCTGTACAGCTTTTCCTATTGGTCTTTATAGCAAACCTGCAAATAAAACAAAATAATCATAAAAGGGGTTATATATGTATATAATTCATTTATATTTTTATTTGGAAAATGAGTGATTTATTATGTCATTGTGGGTTTGTCACAGATGTAGGAAAACTTAAGAAGATGCATAAAATAATAATAGAACAACTTTTTGAGATTTTTCATTATTTACTATCTATATTCCTTTCAATTATCTTTTTCTCCGTCTATCTCATCTGGTTTTCTCCCTTGTTTTCTTCTACAATTGTTCATACTCACAAAATATGAACACCTACACCTCCCAGTTTACATTTTATAATGTCAGCCAAAAGAATATGAAAAAGGTTTACACTGAACAGGCATACTATAATAAAACGAAAGCTATTTTAATGTATTGAGACAAATACAAATTCTACGTGAGTTAGAAGAAAGTAAAATATATAAACTAAACTGTATCATATATAAATAATAAACATACACACGTGTGTGTCTGTATAGATAGACAGATGAATATCACACGAATCAACATGGTATAACCCAAAGCTGTGCTGTCTAATAAAACTCACTGCAGTGATGCAAATGCCCTATTTTTGCTTTAATTAAGTAGCCACTGGCTAGCTGTGGCTCCAAGTACCTGGAATGTGGGCACTGAGACTGTAGAACTAAAATTTCTTAATTTTATTGCAACATGTGGCTAATGCTTATGTGTTAGACTGTGTAGATATAGAGAAAGTAACAAATTTAGTGAGAATAGCTTAATAAATATCAAAAGAAAAATTGTTTTAAGGTAAAATTTTAAATAATTATTCTGTCCAGTTGTATGCATGTGTTAAAGAGCATTTCTTAGTTGAATGAAACTGAAAATGTTAAAAAAAGAAACAGAAATAATTGTATGACACAGATTCTAATGTAATGGTTTTGAAAACTACAGATATTTCAGAATCATTTAGTATGTAATAAATTTATATATCTTTTTTTTCATATGGGGTGTTCAAATTATCATGTGTAGTGAGCAGATAGGTAGAATAAGTAAACAAGTAAAAAATTGAATAAATATATATAGGAACTTATGTCATATCCACTATATATATATTTAAAATATTTTGAAGTAAATGGGTCACTTCCCAGGATGAAGGAATTAACTCTTCCAGTTTAGCATTATCCCGTTTTATGCTTAGTAAAAGTCATTTTGTAATGATATGCTTCTGCACAGAAATTTATTTGTAATTTAGTAAGAAGAAAGGTCATTTACTAAGAAATTCCACACAATCTTATGAAACGAATCTCATAAAGAATAATCTGGAGCGTTCAAAACTGTATAGGACAGATACAGATTTAGAAAAAATATTCACATTCTTAACTGCTAACAACTTTTGTTTTCCGAGTTGAAAGTCCTTGCCTTGAGATCTCTATTTGAATCACAAAGAAGTGTTCCCCATCTCCATTACCAGTCTCTTTTACAGATGAGAAAAATGTTCCTTTAATGTGTGGCTGCAGCTAAAGACAGAATCGCTAATTGAGTCATGTTTTGTATTTATGTGCCATCTATGCTTGGCAATTGAACTGGGACTATCAAGTAATTTTACTTAGGCCATTGAAAAAGCTATTGGATATTATAATGTTTAGTCACCAGTGGTTTGGTTTGAATTTAATGCATCTGTGAGCTAGAAGTTAACATCTTTGTATCCCATTACTGATCTCCTGAGAAAGCCAGACTTATTTATTTCCCTATTTCAGATTCAAAGGGGTCATTTGTTCCTGATTAAAGACAAACATTGATCCTTAAAAAAAATAAAAGTTTTCTAATCTCTGGTACTTGGATTTTTTTACCGTGACTTTTACGTGTGAAAATATAGTGTAGCCAAGCAGAAAACCTCTTTACAGAACCAATTCTGTTCTAGGTATCAATCTCAAAGCTTTGGTCTTATTGAGAAAGCACTTCCCTTTCCACAACACCGAAATTGCTCTTAGAGTATCATAGAGATACTGAGATTTCCTTCTTTTTATTTCTCAGTCTTCGTGGGTTTCCAAAGTTGTTGGATTCTTTTTCCTTTTCCTTGCAGAGTTAAAATGCCTAATCACAAATGTTACTTCCTTTTCTGCTATAGGAATGAAAATTTTGCTGATGTCAGTAATAGGAACATTTGAAAAGTAGTTTAAAAAGTAATGCTGTGCTATGCCTTGTCAACAGTCTCTGCTATAAGAACAGTCAGCCTCTGCAAGCCCCCTGGTCTTATTAAAGAAAATGTGTATAAAAGTAGAGCTAACCTGCTGGGTGTACCCTTGCTCTATTTTATCATAAGGATTTACATTACTGCAGAACATGGCAGAAGGGTTATAAATAAACCAACAGGGAGTGACTCATGCTAAAAGAACAATAAAGCATCTGCTCCAGACAGAGTCACCCTTTTTATGTTCTTAAGTTATTATTCTAATTATTGATTCAGGTTTTCTGGGGCTTTTAGATATGATTTTTCCCCCTCTCAGTCACATATTTCCCTTTACTTTATTTTCCTCTCTCAAAATGTTTATCAAAATTGTAGAATAACAGAACTTATTTCATCATGCCACATCTTTAGAATTACATCACTATCCCTCATAGGTTTTCCATCACTGTGCTCTGTCATTTGTTTAATATATCTACTAATTCAGTCCACAATTAAATTTTGAGAGCTTGCTTTGTGCCATGTTCTGTGCTAAGCAACAAAAATATCATGCATGAGCAACATATTCTAAAAAAGGAATATCCACATATTCTACCTGTAAAAAATGATCGTCTGGAATAATACAACTATTAGGTACTCACTAGATTAGAATATGCAAACTATCTAAATAGTTGCTCTAAATTCACAGATAATTTTACAATAATCTGTCAGGGTTTTGAAGACTTGATTCTTCAAGCCTCACTTCAGATCAAGTCAATATGACTCTCTAGGGGTGGTGGGTATTGGTATGTAAGCTATGAATAATAAACCCATGTGATTTTAATAATGCCAGTTGAGAATCACTGCTCTAAGATTGTATAGAGTTAGTGTTTTTATTATGTGATTATAGCAAATATGTAGAAATTGAGTATGATTAACTAAATAACAAAGAAATTGTCTTGTAATCGTTTAGCCCATGACTCCATATGTTGAATTAGCATTATATTCTCCACTGATTCAGGAAAGAGAACTGAAGCATGTTTATGGAAAGATATGTGTATGGACTAACTGTCTCTCCTCCAAAATTCATATGTGGAAACCTTAATCTCCATGAGACTGTACTGAAAAAAAATCCTTTAAGGAAGTGATTATGTTTAAATAAATTCATAAGGGTAACATTCGAATCTGATTGGACTATTGTCCTAATGAAAAGAGGAAGAAACACAAGATATCTCTCTCTTCATGTGTGCACAGAGTAAAGGCCATATGAGGATACAGTGAGAAGGTGATCACCTGTAAACCAGAAAGAAAGGCCTCACCAAAAACGTACCCTGATGGCATCTTGATCTTGGACTTCTAGTCTCCAGAATTGTGAGTGCTATTATTTAGGCCACTCTGTGACATTTTGTTATGGAAGCATAAGGAGAGTAATAAATAACTTAAGGCTACTTATCCTATCTTTGCTTTCAGATGGAAGGAAACCAGGCCTAGAGTAAAATCCAGATTAATTAGTTTGAACCTAGTATAGCCAGAGTTAGTTACTCATTACCACCATAGTTGACAGGCAAAAACAAGCTAAAAGAAAGAGATATGATACTTGTAAAATGAGAAGTCCTGGCATATAACAGACTATTAAAGACCCATCATTTTAATAATGAATTATCAATACTGATTATGTCAACATTAATTAATTCAAAAGCATTGGTATCAGATTCTATGCTAACTCAGGGATGATTCTTTGAGATTCTTTCTATTAAAATAGAAGAGAAATCTAATTGTGGTCATGGTAGTCACAAGTAAAGACTGCAAAATATATAGTACTGTAATAAGAAGAACATGATCAGTTTACTTCATGGCAGTTAGTATATTGAGTGTTCACCTTCAGATGAGGAAAAGATCTTTTAAATATATATTACCCAGAGGGCAACATATCATGTTGCGTAATATTTAAGGATACATTTATTTCTTATGAAGTTTGGATTTTTTTTCATTTTGTGGCAGGAAAAACATAGGGAAAAATGTGGCCTATTGTATGGCAGAGAGGAAAGGAAATAGGAAATTGTTAGGAAATTATTATTTTTAGAGTACTTATATCATGCTAAACAATGTTCTCAATAGTTTATATTCCAGAGAGTCAATATAATCTAAAAAGTTAATGTAGGTCATTACTGCTGGTAAAAATCCAGAAAAGACTTAAAATTACTAGTAATATTTTAAAGAAAAGAACAGTAAACAAAAAACAAGTGGAAACTGGGGAATTCTGAGCCTGTAATCATGTTAAGAATGTTTTTATTGGCTATACTAATTCCTTTTAACATAATCGTATGTGTGTATTTTCTTAGAAAGAGGGTCAAGGAAGTCATTTCTGGCCATATAATGGAGTAGCATCCTTAAAACAATGACAACATCAACAACAAATGTCTCCCTATGAAATACCTGAAATAATGGAGGATGATACCGCACAGTCTGAAAGGAAAGGACTTTGTTTGATTTTTTTCAATGCTGTGTGCATGTAAAAAAATTAATGCCTCTCATACACTAGGTGCTCAATAAATTATAGTTGACAATATAATATAAACCTTGCTTTCTAGAAAGCAACAAAAATCTCAGTGTCCATAGCGAGGGAACAAAAACCAGAGCAGGAAACTTGAGCTGAAACTTCCTACCATTCATGGTGGTGACTGCAGAGGAAAAAGGGTCCCAGCTCTCAGGAACAAATAGGATAGAAATGACAGAGCTTGGATAAATCCTGGAGAAGATGGAGAGCCCTGACTAAGACCCCAACACAAGGCTGGAATGTTCAAAGGCCCATAGACTCAGCAATAAAATAGGCTTGGCAAAACACACACACACACACACACACACACACACACACACACACAGAGCAAAGCGAAAATACAAAAAACAAACCTCAACCCAAAGATAGAGAACACAAGAAAGCTTGCCTGTCTTTACCAGACCTGTGTGTACATTGTGGATGGAAGAGTGTACATTGTGGGAGAGTATTATAAGAGGATTAGTGAATTGGGGGCCAGAGCAGTCTCACTTCTATGATTATTTTATTTTTCAGGAATAAAATACAAATCTTAAATAACTTTAGCCTTTACTAACTAAAGTACTCACACTAAGTTTTTTTTAGGGTAACCCCTAAAAGAATACAAACCAGTAATCAAAAGGGAAGAATTAAGAAAATGATTAAATTAATAAATCTATAAAACAATGAATCTATATAAATTATTTGTATTTATCAAAATGAACTGAGTCTTCAAAATAGTTCTCCAGAAAAATAATATGGACCATATAACAGGTTGAAGAATAAGTACAATGAAATATCTATTATATTTATTTAAATAACACGCCAGATATGTATGTGTAAGTATTTGGATGTATAATAAGTAGAAATTGAGATAGTGGCCAGCTCTGGGGAAGAAAAGATAGAAAATATGCTTAAATTATAACTGTAAATATTGAATTTCTTAAGCTGGGTGGTGGCTTCATGTGTTTTGATTATAAAATTTGCTATACATTTCATATACCTGAAATATTCTATGCACGAACACAAAAAGGAGAAAATATAATATGCTAAGTATTATATAGATGGAAATGGAAGGTTTTTAATTAAACATGAATGACAAACAACTTCCAGTCCAGTCTCTTTCTTCATGTTCTCCAAGTTTTTCATTCATGAATCATGCAGGTGTGTTTGGCTCTAAACGCTGACCGCCCTGGTAATATATGCACTCAAACCTACTATAGCCCTCAGCAAGTAGATGACCCTCTAATTAGGAGGTTCCTATTTTTGCTCATACACACACATACACACACACATATGTGTGCATATGCACACAGTGTCTAAGAAAAAATATATACATTTATATTTATATATTCTTTTACATATACATACACACACACATGCACAAGAAAACAAATCTTCGACAAACAGAGGATTGCTTTATTCTTTTCTTGTTTCCCCAGTATCTAGCACACAGCTCTGTAGGTGGCGAGGCCTACTAGACAAAGGATCACCAGACATTGCTGTCATAACCTGACCCACCAGCACCTTGAACAAGCCCTGTCACCTATGTCCTCATATAAGTACACTACTTGAGTTCTTTTTCAAATATATGTGCAGAACAGAGTGTAGGAGAAAAGAAAACATTATAAATCATGGTAAAATATAAAAGAAGGAGGAGAAAGCTGCACAGATAAAATTTGTCAATTTCCATAGAATGCAGGCTTCTTTAAATTTTGTTCAAAACAGTACTAAAATGATTCATTATTGAAGCTTAAAATAAAAGAGATTTGCATAATATGCTAAAGCTATGAATAAGGTAGAGATGCAGTCCATATATAAAGCAGGCTGTCGTAATTATGTTTGCTTTTTAGAATATACGTTCCCACTGAGCAATAATCATATGGAGGCTTGTGCTGTTGGCTGTTTTCCTGATTCTCAGAACCCTAACCCTATCTCTGATTGCCACGAACCAGGTGAGGACCACCAACTGCTCTCATTTCTAGCAGTTTATCACTTTGTGGTTATATGAAATTGTTTTTGGTGTTTTGTTTGTTTTTGTTTATCTTTTTCCTTCAACCTCAACCCACAGGTACCAGGCATAGGATTAGGTAAATTGTTGATAATAGATTATGTTTCAGTTGAGATGCATTTGCTAAATCTTCTGTTAGCTTCCTTTGCCTAAAGGCTATCTACTCTGAAACACCATTTCTTAGAACTGGAATACAGTAGTCCCTTGGTATCCATGGGGGACTGGTTCCAGGACCCTTCACAGATACCAAAATCCACAGATGCTCAAGTCGCTTATATAAAATGGTGTAATATTTGCATACAACCTAAGCATACCCTCCTGTATACTTTAAATTATCTCTAGATTACTTATAATATCTAATACAGTGTAAATGCTTTGGAAATAGTTGTTATATTGCTTAGGAGAAAATAACAGGAAATGAGTCTGTACATGTTCAGTATAGATGCAACCATCCATTGTTTTGTTTTGTTTTTCATATTTTTGATCCGCCGTTGGTTGAATTACGAGTATGTAAAACACAGATATGGAGGGCTGAGTGGACCTGCAAATTCTGTGTTGTCGGTGAAGTATCAGAACCTGTCAAGCTCTTAAAGTACACTGTAGTGTTGAGCATTATTATGCCTCTTTAACTTTCACTAGAAAGTTAGCTTAATCTAATTTACAATTTGAATAGTTTTATGTATCTCTTTCAACACATTGCCACCATCCTCTAAGTTTTTGGCTTTATTTTCTGTTGTAGTTGTTCCAAAAGTTTAATAATCAGATTTTATTCACAGAATACACTTTTCCCTAGATATTTTTTTTTACAAGCATGTAAAAAAAGTATGAAATGCTAGCTGAATTTTAAGGTGTTTTGAAGAAAGAAACACTGAATATTCTTATCCAACTGGGATATGTTGCTAATATATGAAGGAAAAAAACTTTGGCTATAGCACCTAGGAAGATATTTTTGGATGATATAAGAACATTGAGAAAAGTGAATAGCAAATGCACGAATTGACTTTTGGAAGATGCATTTATATTTTCTAAATATGATTCTTTCTGCTCTTTCGAAAATGCCATTTTATGAACTGAATTTGAACTCAGAAGGTTAGCTTATTAAAGGTTAGATGACTACCCAAAAGGGTTTAAGAACACATAAAACCTCTCTGTTGTATATATGACAGCTCAGAATAAAAGCGAAAATAGTACAATTTAAGGAAAGAGTTCCCTATTCCATGTGATTTCACCAATTGCTGTGTTTACTAGATTTTGTTTTATTTGTGTCTGCTAACTCACTTAAAGTATATTCAGAATTACATTTAAATCACATCATTTTTTTTAATTCATAAGGCGCATATACTACTATGACATGGCCAAATAATATATAACTAATTTCATTATAACTTCATCTCTAACCACTGCTTTGAGAGACAGCATAGTAGATACATAGACTTTATATATCATCAGAGAAAGAAATATGTTAAGCCTCTGGCAACTCAGAATACATGATTTGGCCTAAAAAAAATGTTAATAAGTAACTTTACCCTTGAATGTATACCAATTGGTCTATTCCATGTCAAAGGAGCTCATAAGAAATATATCCTGTGTCCCATACTAAAATATGCATAGATTGTAAATTATGCTCAATATTTTCTTGTGTGAAAATGTGTAAACCCTTAACAATGTCGTGCCCTCATATTTATATAGGACACCAGTGGGATGGGTCTACCCTGACATATAGCGGTCATGCGGTGGCAAAATAAGAGATGGTTTCTATTTGAGTAAAGGTAAAATTAACAGTCATTATGGGAAAATGTTACAAAACTAAATATAGAGCTGAAAAAATATATAAAATAAGATAATTGCTTCACTGTCTTCAATAAGGTACTCAGGATCTTTTGACTTTTATGATTTTTACTCTGAGTCTTCCTTCTACAACATTTTCCCAACATCCTATTTTTTGTTTTTTCCATTGCTTTCTGTAGTCTTTTTTTTTTTTTTTTGCAATTCATGTAATTTTGGAGGGTAGGATGCCTTTTCTTTTTACTATCCTTTTGTTGTAACCATAGATTTTAAAGTCCTAATTCTTAAGTGGAC
>VSMD01004096.1:0-157756 GCA_008750895.1 Mirza zaza | reverse complement strand
ATTTTGGTTGGTGTCCGTTTCTAGGGGGCTGGGGCTCCTCTTTGGGGGTGTGTTTTCCGATTGGTTCTTCATGTTTCCTGAGTTCCTTCGCTGATTTCTTCCCATGTCAATCAGTTGTTGTTTCTTTTCTTTAGGTTTTTGTTTGGGTATTCACACGCCTTGTTTAGTGTCTGAGCCGGTAGGTGGTGTCTGTGGGTGAGATTTGACCACTCCCTGTATAATGAGTCAGTAGGTGTCGTGAAAAGGGTGTGCAGGATGCTCTACCTGTCAGTAGGTGGCGCTTGCTTGGAGGAACAGGCTACGCTGTTGTTTTTGTGTCCTGTTATCGGCTCTTGCTCCTGAAGAGAGAACTCTAGTGCCTCAGGTGGTGGGTGGGGCCCTGGGACTTCCAGGTGTGTCCTTTTCTCCCCTTCAGTGAGGACTGGTCTAGGAGAGAGTCTGGGCGGAGCTGAGTTGGGTAAGCCCGCCCTCAGGCACCACCAGTGTCATTAGCAGGGGTCAAAGTTCTGTTCTCTGCTTCCAGGCAAAGCTGACAGGGAGGGGCTGGAATGGCCCCCGCTCAGTCAGAGAGTCTCCGTGTGGGGGTGGGGCTGTCTGAGACCCGCAGTCTGGAGCGGGCCTGGCCTCTTTCCACTGTCCCCAACTCCGCAGCTACTCCTGGGCCTCTGTCAGCAGGCCAGACCACACGCCACCTGGCCTCCCCTGGCTGTGATGCCGGCAAGGAGTTTCCCTGCGCAGGAACGCCACTTGGGCTGGGCGCACGGCCTCCCTTTGGGGGGAGGGTTGCCCTCTAGGACGCTGATGTGCCCCTGAAGGCACACACACCTCAGCAGGCTGTTCACGTGTATCCCTTCTGTGCCCCGGGCAATGCGAGGCCTCGGAGCACGGGATGTGGTCTGCAGGTCTGACCTCTGGGTCCCAGAGTTCAAACTTTGTCCCCACCAGGGAGACGCGTGCCTGTCCCCATTCACCCACAGGGAGCCCAAGCTGGGTCTATGTCTCTCAACCTCAGGCTCTGCCCCGTTCTTTTGGGATCACCGTGCCAGCAGCACCCGGGAGGGCTGGTGGGCAGAGAGCTCATGGTCTGAGTTCCCTTTAGTCAGCTGTTGTAGAGTCCCAAAAGGGAAGGTCCCGTTCCCTGGAGGTGCCTCCGGCTGGTGGCTATATTGTCTCTCTGTCTCTCTGGGCAGCCGCTGGTAGGGTGGGGGAGGGGAGGAGGAGGCAATATGGCGTCTGCCGCGCGGCTCGGGTCTGTGGACATGGAGATGCCCCGAGGGAGTTGGGAGCCTGGTGCAGCGTCCGCTACTGGCTTACTGCTCACTGGCGGTGGTTGTTGCAGGTCCCTCTGCTTGCTGGGGAGCCCACCAGCAGTCCGGGATGCAGGGGAGGGGAAACGGCAGATCCACCTCCCCTTCCCGCTGGTCTCCGGGCTGCTCCGGGAGTCCCAGCCTCCAGTTCTCCTCCGCGACCTCCTCCCGTGGAGTCTCCCGTGGTCTCAGGTACTCCTCCTGCCGACCCTCATCCAATGTAGGCTCATCTTCTTGCTTCTTTCTTCTAATTTCTGCTAGAATCTGTGTTTTCTTCAGAGACACTCTGTCTGGCGGTGTTTCTCATCCGCCATCTTCTGGGCGGGGCCGAGAATCTGCATTTTAACAGGATTCCTGAGGGGTCCCTGTGTCCAGCACAGTCTCAGAAGCACTGACTTATGGGGTGCACATGGAGTCTCCTTCCCCTTTCTACCCCAAAACACCTTCCATTGTGCTCTTCTGCAGATGCCTGGAATTTATGCATTCATCGCACCTCAAGTAAGACTGGACATTTTTTAAGAGGTCACAATATACAGTCACTATTACAACAGGATCCCCCTTCTTCTGCAGAACTCAAACTCCTTCTACAGTCCTTCCAGAAATGATAAGGTTAGATTTCCCCAAAGCCTTTTGTTTCAAAATGCCTGCCTGTTTCTCGTGCCGCATAGCAATCTCCAGGCATGGCTGATGCCTTCGTGAACATTATGGGATGGTCTGTCGTTTCTACATGCAAGAGATTAAAAATAATCTTAGAATGTCAGACAGTTTCCTATGGCATGCCTATCTTTTATCCTTGTGACCTCAGTACCTAGCTCAGCGTCTGGCATAGAGTTGGCTCTTTGCGTGTTCATGGCGGCCGAACAGTCTCACCTCGTGTCTTACCTGTTATGTGCCCGACACTGAGCGAGGCACTCTTGCTCACTCTCTCCCTTTCTCCATCTCTGTGTCTGCCACCTATGACAACTCACCAAGTAGGTAGGAAGTGCCTCCTCTCCCCAAGGTCACACAGCTTGCCTTCAAAACTCACAATTTTCACCAGGTGGTTCTGCCTCAGGTAGAGAGGGCTGACTGAATGACGGTGAATGAATGGTGAGAGGGCAGCTTAGGGTGCCTTAGCAATGTTTGCTTTTGAGGGAATCACCCCCACATACCTCTGAGGGTAAAGGCTTCCTGTTGCTGGCCCAGAGGGAGGAGCAGCAGCTGCTGCTGTCCAGTCCCCTGGCCAAGCTTCGGAGGCTGGGTCACTCCTGTTCGCAGGTGGCCCCTCACACCCTCTAGCAGACACGTCTCGGGGCATGAGGGGAAGGAAGCAGATTAAGATGCAGCACAGGTTCCTAAACAAGTGCCAAATCCTTCTGGGGGGAGCAAGCCAGGAAATTAAAAACAAAAGCAAAGATCAAAAATCAGTTGCATTAAGTGTCAAGTTAAAAACTACGGTTTGTGCAGTTCCCCCATCACCAGCTTCTCTCCCCACGGTTTGAGAAGTTCAGAATGCCCCACGGTACCTGATTAAAATTCCCTCTTTTGGAGGCTGCCCCCCTTGCCTTCATCTTTTTGGGTCTGAGCCGACACCAGAGACAATTAGGGACTGTATAATCATTGCTGCAGGGCTGGGCTTCTCGCACATTCTCCTCAGAAGGGACTGATTACCATATTTAGCATCTTTCACTTGACAAAAATCAGTGAGGCTGTTTCCCTCCATTTTCCCCAGAACGCAGACAGGAGTGTCAAAAGGGAGAGGCGACGGGAGCCACCGATGAGGACTAAGTCGTCAGAAACTTTATCTTTCATAGCATTTATTTCCTTTGATGTTGAAATCCCCTTTCTCTTCTTGTGTTTTATTTATTTGTTTGTGATTTCTTCTTCCTCTTCTTTTTCTTCTTCTTCTTTTCAACTGTCATTGAGAGCTGCATTGCTTTCCGCAGAGCCCCGCCGCACCTGCCGACGTCAATGGGAAAGGTGGGCCGGCTCTGGCAGCTGGGGCCCTCAGGTAGGTGCAGCCCCCGCTGGCCGGCACTCATCAACTCGAATCCAGCCACTGGGCTCGGGGATCTCCCTCGTGCTTGGCAGCTGGCTGGGGAACACCAGGTCTCATTCCCCATTTTCAATCAACAACCTAGGAAAGAAAAGCAGCCTGTGGAAGCCAACTTTGCAACAAGCCCTGCAGGGCTTTCTGACTCTAGGGCAAGTGCCAGGGACACTCAGATCAATTATCTAAATACTTCAAGCCCCAAACACATTTTCCCTAGGAATGCTCAAATAATTGAAGCAGAGGGAACTGTGGGGGTGACCCACATCCAGGCCTGCCCACCTGGCCCAGGACGGTGCCAGTAAGGCCGCTGGGTGTGGGACAATGGGACAATGTGGTGAGTGTCTGCAGTCCCAGGCAGGCTCAGGGGCTTGCACACGTTATATTACTTAGGCATGCACCCGCTAAGATCTGGGCCTCCACCTACCAGTGCTGGAGTGCTGATTCATTCAAAAGATCATCGTTGGCAAATCATAAATAAGTGTCAAAGGAATTGCAATTTTAATTCTTTTAAACTATATAAAAGGGAATCCAATTCATAAGATAGAGCAGCACTTCCTAAAAACAAACAAAGAAACAAGCAAACAACCTTGACTGGACTCCGGCTCTCTCCTGCCCCACAACTACCTTGGAGCCCTTCTCTGGAGCCCCTCCTACGCTCTCCCCAGACTCCTCCCTGAGTCTCTGCCAGGATGCCTGGGTCTTTTGTCTCTTCCCTGCTACCTCTCACCGATTCAAGTCTCTCTCTACTCATTCATTTGATTCTACAATCACAAAAACTGTAGAAGTAGCCGTCAAAGCCTGAATTCCCATTAGGGTGAAGGAGGAGGGAAGCTGTGCATGCTGCCGGCAGAAACACCATTTTCTTTAGTGGGTCGGGGCTGGGCAGGGAAGGGAAAGGAGAGGCTGGGAACACTCCCAGGGCAGTGAACTCTGTGCTTGTCTCACAAGCCATGTGAGGACTAAAGAAGAAGATGTTATCATCTCTATCCATAGTGAGAGATCTGATGCCCAGGTGAATGGTCCCAGATCACAGACCCAACAAATGACAAGAGTTAGAACCAAAATTTGTATGGAAACAAAGCCCACCTTTTTTGTGTGTTTTTTGTTTTTTGTTTTTTGTTTTTACCAACCATACGTCTTCAGTAGAAAAAATGAAATCTGAGATGGTAACAATAAGACTGATGAGAATCCTAAGACCTATTTCTCATCACTCTTTGATGAAACAGAAGTATCGCAGGTGGAAGATAGACCCAAAGAATGTTGCAACCGACTCCCAGTTAGTTGGCTTGTGATCGATCCATTAAAATTTTTTCAACCCTTACCCAGCACTAGGTGGGTCAGTTCTTCCTGACTATATATAGATATGGTTTGGCTTTCCCTAATAAGTGGAAATTCACTCATTCAACAATTATTAGTTAAATTCCCGCCATGTTAGAAATCATGTGAGGAGCTAGACGGGCAGATAGACACCATGATCCTTGCCCCAAGAGGCAAGGTTCAGAGTTGAGTTGGGAGGACAGTCTTTTAACAATTAGGACTGTGCAAGGTGGTCAGGGACAAAGAGCAGGGAGCACCTAACTGGACCTGAGTTGATCAGGAAAGACTTTACCAAAGTCATAGCATTTGACACTTCCCTCAGATACTTGTGTCCTAGTGCCTTTTTAATGGTTTCTCTTGGCTTTCAGGGTTATCTTGAACTGTCCTCAATTTTCGTACTTAATGATCGTGTTTCATACTTAATAACTGTGTTTTAAAGAAATTGTTAAAATGACAAGACCTCAAAGTCATACCTTCCCATGGTGAAACACATAGCAAAACCGTATTTTCTTGTCCCCTGCAGAATTCAATTTTATTAATATTATCACTGGTATGGTACAATAAATACATTTAGAGCATCTATTGGGATATAATTATCAGCAAATAAAGACATAACCTCCAGTCTCGTGGAGCTTAAAATGTATTGGAGGAGATAAATACCAACCAAACACGTGTGTAATGTATAAATGTATGTAATATTTCATGCAATGAAGGTAAAATTTCTACTATTCCCTGAGACAATAGAAGAGAAGGATGTGACCTGGAGGTGGAGGGAAAGATAGACAGAGATTTGGAAAGAATCAATGCTGGTGCCAATATGTGAAGGCAGTAGGGGAAAAAAAAATCATCTCATGCAGAGGAACAAAGAGCCTGTGGTGGGAGGAGCAGAGCAAACCAAGCTGCTGGAAGAACAGTGATGTGCTTGGAGTGGAGAGAGAGGGAAGCAAAGGGCAAGAGTAAGCCCAGGGAGCAGGCGCCTAGGCCAGACCACACAGGGCCTGCGGCAGGTCAAATATGTTGGTCTTCATCCATGAGTGATGAGAAGGCTTTTATGCCATGGTACTGCAACATCAGATCTGCACTTTAAAAAGGCTACTTGGACTTTTACCTGGAAAGAAAATTGCAGAGCAGCAAGAGTAAAAGTGGGAGACAGTTTAAGAGACTACTGCAGAATTCCAGGGGAGTTGGGAAGGGTGGAAGAAACAACAGGCTTGGAATAAAAAGACATGGCTGGGGTTCTGAAATCGTCCTCTGACTAGACAGGGAAGGCTGAGCAGTGGGGGAATTTTTTAGTTTCCCCATATAGAAAACTGAGGAAGCTACTTCTGCCTCCTTCCCAGGGTGCTTTTGAAGAATCAAACTAAATAATGGAAATGAAAATACAAAATATACCACTCAGAACCTTCATAGCAATGAGACAATTAACATATATTTAGGAGGTACCTACTGTGCTAAGTCTGAGTGTTCAAATACATGAGCTCGCTCAAAAGAAAATAAAGCCTGGAGAAAATAATATAATTTTAAAAGTCAGTGTACTTTCTGGGAGACAGCTGGCAGAGAAAGTTGGAAAGAACATCGAACAAAGGAGAGAGAAAGAGGGATAGAGGAGAAAGAGAAGATATGGAAGATAGAGGAAGGAGAGAAAAGGGAAAAGAGGGAGGGAGAAAGAGAAACGATGCTAGAACAGTTTTCACCTAACTGTTTAAAACAGAGAAGGGGGAAAAGAAAAAAAATAATGTGCAAACATGGAGGAAATAGACAAAGACTCATTCTCACCCTGCAGATGCTCCTTCTGCCTCCAGCTCCATCATCTCATGATATATTTAGAAATCAGAGGCCTCCTTTTTAAATAAGCCCTAATGCTACATACTTTTGAAAAGAGTTTTGTCCATTTTTTGCATTTTCCCCATGTGACCTTTTGCATAATTACTCAATTGATAACATTCTCCTGAGTCTCCCCAAAATAAATAGATCAAAGCCAAGAAAAGATTCATTCTGAACTTTCAGAAATGCTGATTCCAGAAAGAACAGAAATGATTTTTTATTTTGCTCCTATTCTGCAATTGTATAGCAACTTCTTGGCTTTTTAAATGATGAACAAGTTAATCCTATTATTTGTCTTAATAAAAAAAAATTCTACTGAAACCTTTTCAAGTTTCATGACAAATGGAGTGCCTTGCATTGACAAAGCGCTTGGAATTCAGAGCAAACATTTCTCACAAATATCCAAAGAAGGGTTTTCAGATCACTGCAGTTCTCCTGAATGTTACCTTTTGATATCTCTTGGCCGGCTTTCTCCCATCTTTTTCTCTTGTTGGCCCTTTCCCACTGATGGCTTTGTTCCTAGAATATTCACTCCATACAGCGTGTCAAATGCTTCCGAGAGCTTGGAGAGATGGGCTTCTGCCTCCAACGCCAGCCCAGGCATGCCAACTGTACAGAAACCCAGGGCAATGGGGTGAACGCCACCTGCCTGTTGGATTTCTTTCCCTTTTCTCCTCTACGATGGCTTCTCCCAAGCTGTGACAGTCTCTCTCTAAGAATGACCGAGTCACCTTGAAGCAGAAATACGTTCTGCAACAATGTGATTGAAATTATCCTGCTAGCCTGGCAGATAATTATCTTAATAAGAAATTTTCTTTGAAAACATAGAGTCTACAAACTCCTTCTTGATCTCCAAACTTGAACCAAGCAAACAGCTCCATCTCAAAATATGATCTTAGAATGAAATTAATATTGATCATGAAGGATAAAAAGTGCTGCATGGAAGATAGTAAAAAATTATTTCAGATTAGGGGGTAGGGAAATGAAATAAGAATAAAAATGAAGTATTAGCAAAGCACTATAAAATGACAATAAAGTCCAGTGTTGCTAAATCACTAAGTTAATTAATAGAAGATTCTGGAAGGATATATTAAGTTACCACTATACGATGTGACCTGTTTTTAAAAGTGTTCAACAGATTAAAAAACTGAGGAAGTTTTGAGAGGGGGACATGAGAGCAGAAGCCGGGATGCTGAAAAATAGGATTGCACCACGCTAAGTTTACTCATGTACACACTCCGCCACTGAATACCTAGCTCGTGTGAGCCCACTGCGTGCAAGTGTGTGTTAAGCGCTACAGGAACAGAGAACAAATCACTGGTCCTCAAGGCACCTACATTCTACCTAGAGGAGACTATAGCAGGCACTGTGATTAAATCAAGACAAGGATATGATTTAAAAAAATAACAAAAAAAGTAAGACAGTGGTGAGTTCCACCAGAAAGTCAGGAATCACCACCCCACACAACAACCTCCACGATCGAGGCACAAGTGGGCAATCCCTGTATGTACTTTGGGTTTGCTCTGTTGAGGGAAATGCAGACTGGAACCTGCTCCTTCATGGAGGTAGGCTCATTGCAGAAAAGGACATAATTCTTGTTGACAAGCTCTCAGACAGAGCAGATGCCTCAGGCAGCACTCCAGAATGCAGAAAGTAGGCCAGAGGCAGTGAGCTGATATCTAGAACAAGGGATGAGTCTAGGAGCCGAGAAGGGGTCACTCCTACCCACCTGTCATTGACTATGGAGAGAACGCTGGGAACCTGCGAGGACAAGCCATAGACGGCGCCAGGCCTTAGATCCATGTTAATTCTCTCTCTAGTACTGCGGGCTGTATAACCGAACAGTTAAGAACAAGAGCCCTGGGGGCAAACTGCTTTCATTCATAACTTGACTCCACCGCTAATTAGCCAAGTCATCTTTGGGAAGTTATTCACTCTTCCTCTGCTTCCTTCATTACCTTTAAAATGCAGATAATCACAGGACTTATCTCATAAGGCTGTAGTAAAGACAGAATAAGTTATGGCATGTAACACATTCAAGATAATTCCCTGCAAGGAGTAAACACTCAATAATTATTTGCTATAAAGTAGTTCTCGTTGAGAAAACCTGAATTTTAACGAAGTTATATTTGAATTACTGAATGTTCATAAAATTTTGAAATAATGGATGAGAACATTGGACCTTGTTCCAGGGGCATACAGACAGAGTATAAAAGGAAAGATCTTAGAAGGAAAACTGATCTGGCCAAAGTGATAGAAGTCAGGAAGAAACTTACAGAAAGGAGTTTCTAGATGCAGAATAAGAGTCCTAAGTTTCAGGAGCCCTTCCCCAGCCTGAAATTCTCCTTTCAAAGATAGTCTTGCAGGTTCTGGGTTTTATTTTTATCATGAAATTTCATGCCAATACTCCAAAAGAAATTTGAAAACCATGTCATTCCCTTACATAAAATCCTGCAGTGATTTCTGATTGGAGTAAAGGACATGCTCCTATTTGTTCAAGCTAATTCCCAGTGAGGCTCCTGGGTATATTAGCCAGGACCATGGCTTTCGGGTCATTTCGTTGGCCAAATCAACTTCCTAATGGATGTCATGGCAAGGGGGCACAGGCACACACACACATGCACACATACCACCACTGCTACTCACCAGTGCCAGGCGCTGAAAAGGTAAAAAAAAAAAAAAAGAAAGTTATTAAGGAAAGACCTATGAGGGAAATTGGCAAAGTGCACACAGCCTTGGCTCTTACCCACAAAGACCTCTGTCTAGGCTTGACACGGCTGGGCACGTGGTGGAAGGGGCTCCAGGACAGAGAGCCTCTCTCTCTCTGTAAAAATCTGTACTATGCTATGCATTTACAGGAGAGTTGAGAGGGGGGCAGGGAACACCTACTCAACCACATAACATCGGGAGCCTCCTTTTTAAAGAAATGACATAATTAAAAAGGAGAAGACTCTGGGCTTCGCCGCTGATGTCAGCCGGTTCAATGGAGCTAAGCCAGCGCTGCTGACTCGGCACCTGGCCCAGCATTCAAATGAGGAGGGAATGACGCTCCCAGGCCCCGAACACTTGAACATGATAGGCCCAAGGTGTTCTGTGTTCTGTATGCTGAAGGCTTTCCCTTAGCTAATACATCCACTTCATTACCTTAATTACCATCCATAAGTTAATGTCTCCACCCGTGACTTCTCACCAGAATTTCACACCGATATCTTTTCTTGCTTATCTCACAATACCTCGTACTCAGGTATCTAAAAATGGGTGACCCTCTTTTCCCGAAACCTTCTCCTCTGCCTGATTTCCCTATCATAATGATTGTTCCTCCGCCATCTTCTGTGGCGGGCCCCCCACCCAAACCAGAAACCTGGCAGTTATCCTCGCCTGCTCTCACACAAACTTTTCATATTCATGCATGCCCAAGTCAGGCCAATTTCACTTTCTATTTTTTGACTCCATCTCATCTTCTCCATGCCTGTAGCCAAGTCCTTAGCTCAGATACTCAGATATTCATCATCTCTTGTCTGTTATCATTCCACAGAACTCCCTTGCTCAAACTTTGTATCATTCTTCTCTAATTCTCTTTCAAGGTCTTCATTGCCTAAATTCTCTAAAAATACACACAAGGATTTCCATGAACCTATTTCTCATGAGTCCTCTTTCTTTGCCGTGTAACATTAAATTACCTTCAGCTTGATGAAGGTGCTACACTCTTCTTTGCTCTTGGGCTTTGGGAAACAGTTTTCTCTCTCCAGGGGTATTTCAGAGCTAACTCATTCTTACCCCCTATCCTTTGCCTCACTAGTTCCAATCCACCCTTTATAATAGCGTTTCAGGTGCAGATAATTGGTGATGATTTATCAAGACACCAAAGTACCCAGGTATCTGCGAAGATCTGTTTGTGCCGAAAGAGAATCTGGAAAATCTAAAAATCTCCTCCAATCTGCCAAACCCTAACCGACCCTATTCCCTGGTTGATGTGTTTTATTGCTGACATATCAAGGTTGAAACCCATATCAACCCGTATCAAGGTTGAAAATTCCAGTTTTACAGTCATTTGTATACTCATAAATGGCCTGCTTTACTCAAACCAAAGGACTCTACTTACTTATCCCAGAAGTATCCACCTCCATAACCGACCCCAGATCACCTTTGTCTGAGGGTCCCCTCATGTTTCCCAGTTTTGACAGAAATCCATCTTCACTTTGCAACTCATTGGCCCCTGACTATCCTCATAATCCTAGGCTGACAGTCAGAAAAGAAAAAAGGACTAACTGCCTCCACGAACCGTCTAGCACTCTTCCACCTACCTCGTTTCTCATAAAAGGGCATCTGGACCTCTCAGCAAGGGAACTAAGTCTTATATTAAGCCACCTTCTCCATTTCTCTTTCTATTAATAGAAATGTGAAGTTTCACAGGCTCCAAAAGGCCAAAGAATTCTACTGGATTTGAGTCAGAAAGCATCAGTTGCCAGGCAAATAAATGGCAAAATTTGATTTTCTATGTAATGGTCTCTTTTTATCCAAATTTCTAGAAATGAGATTGACTCCATTCCCATCATCAAGAACTCCTGTACTTTCAAAATCTGTCTTTGTTAATTTCTACTTGAAACCTCCAAATTCAAGTATTGGAGAACCTTCTCCCCGTGTCTGTGCACTGTGGGCACAGTAGGCACCACGCCCAGCACCCTGCTCTCCCCGGGACATGATCTGCCTGCGGGGGATAAAATGCACCCAGCCTCGGGAAACAGAAATCAGACAGCAGCCCATGGGCCCTGGGATTCAGGTTCTCCGACACCCACCCTCTAGGCTCTGCTTCCTCAACTGTCTACTACCTGCTCGTGAGTCCTCAACCACCCCACTGTCCACAGTGTGAAGCTCACACAGCAGGTTCAGCCTCTGCCTTGGTCTGACAGCCTGTGATCCAATTCCCACCTCACCTGTCTTAGGGAGGGGTCACAGTGTACCTCAAGGTCATGTCGATCACAGCCAGCTATTTGAGGAACATATTAGGGGAAAGTGTAGCTCTCCATAGAACTCGACTAATAATGACTCAGGCCTTAAAAATCGTCCTTTGGTGGATATGCTACTTTAGCAAGGAGTGTTTCTACCATCCCACATATTTTGAGTTAAGGGCAATATGGGTGATGCTCAAGAGGGTCTGGTATAGTCTGGACTTTATCAAAACCAAATCCGTTAAACCGCAGCGAGGATTAGCATCCATTTCTTACTGAAAAGAAGCTGAACACCTATCTCAGCACTGACTGCATTCCCTTTGCTTCACGGTGCAATGAAAAATGAACTGTGGACAGTTCTCATTACATGTTGTGAGTTCTGTCACACTTAAATCCTTTTGTCTCCTTCACAGAGCTCTGCGTCCAGGAATCTCTCTGGCCATTGTTATATCTAAATGTCAGGTCCACAAGGTCAGATCCTCCCTGATGATTGGAATCAAGATTCTGGCACACAGAAGCGATAAGACTGGGTGTGCCCTTCCCTTCTGCTCCGAAGATCATGTTAATGAGACTTAGCCCTGTCTGGGTCGATCCCACATTGAAATGGGTGGCAAGATCTTTCAGGGAAACTCCTCTCTCTGGGGGTAAATCCTGTGACTCCCATGGCCCCAGGCTGGCTGACTCCCCAGCTTCAGCTTCCAAGACTCCTTTCCTGACCTGGGACTCGCCACCATGTTCTTCCTACAACATTCTCAGCACCTGCCTGGACTCAGCAGTGACGTCGCCAGGGTCTCACTGTTGGGGTGGGCATTTTTCCTAGGCTTCTGCTCCTGCTCACCTGGCCGAATGATATAGAGCTGATTCTTGGGTCCAACTCTGGCTCTCTAACCAAATCCAGCCTGGCCTCTGTTTTAACTCTGTCCTGCCTGGTCAGCCAGACTCATGTTCATAGGAAGAGAGCACTCCCTGTCCCATCCAGGGAAGTCCCCCAGCTTGAACTCTTCTCCATGGCCCTCCTGGGCAGGCTGAGCAGACGGCTTGGCTGGGGCATACGTTTCGTGTAGGACAGTTATGGGAAATGGGGCTATAAAAGCAGATTGGGGTCAGCCTGGGGAGGACTCGGAGCGAGAGAGGCAGAAGCACCCCTCCTCTGCTCTTGCAGCAGCACACCACTACCGCAGAACAGCAGCAGGTTCCATTTACTGGGTAGGGAGCAACTCCATTAAACTTCAAAGCATCACTCGAGAGAGGATTATTTTCTTACCAAGGTGACTGGAGGTATTTCGGTTCTGAGACTTTATGATCACATTGTCTCACAGGCAGCTTGACAACGTCTTATGTCTCTGACACTGGAGGGATTTATTCACTTGAAGCGCGGCACTAAATCCTTGGCGGGCACTGTATGTAAAATCTGGCTTTATAAATAAACACTACTTTGCCCTTCTGCCTCCCTTTCTTCTGAGAATCTGCAAGCCCCCACCGCCTCATAATGAAATAAGCCTGTGCTCCTAGCTTGATGGGAGATAGATGTTATCCTTGCTGTGTTTTAGAAGCTTCCTCCTCTGTAGGATTGGAGTGATAATATTCACCTCTTTCCCTCCAAAGGCTTGAAGAAGTTTGAGTGGATAATAGGTAGAACTATTCCACTTGGAGATCTCAAGGAAGAAACAAAAATCTTTTGTCCTAAACCCCACCGCTGTGCCTTGCTGCCTCACCCTTTCCCCCAAAACACACTTCTGCTCCCTACTCCAGCACCAATGCAAGTATCCATGGAAGAGCTCATTGGATTAGAGGAAACCTGAGCTTGGTTATTCTCTTAAACGTGATCATCTAGATTGGCGTGAATGCTCCTGGTGATAGAGAACTCACTGCCCCACAAGGCATCCAGTTCCATGGGAGATAGCTCTCTTTCTCACAGGAAGCTAAAATCTGCCTCCTTGTTACTATTAATATTGCTTTGGTCCCAGCCATGCTCCCGTGGAGCTCCTCTGAGCAGGGGTTACTCTTTATCCACATGACAGCACCTCAAATATTTGAAGGCAGCTAGCACAGCTACTCTTCGTTATTTCCTCCCCTCACATGAACTAAGGGAAACTTTGGCAAGCGGGAAAAACTGTTCATGATGGCTTATAAGATTTCCATTTCTTAAGGAAGACATAAACATGGAGCAATTTGTTACCCACTTGTTGTCGTATTTTTTTTAAGTAGAATAAATGCTATTTTCAGCTCTCAATCTACCTCAATTAACTCTTTGTTTCTCAGGAAGCTGCTGAATTTGGTTGTGCTCTGCATACTTTTCTGACCCTACTCCTAGAAAATGTTGGTTGCATTCCCCTCTGTGCTCCCAAGATTTAAATTATTTAAATTGTCACGTTGTTTTGTTTCTCTTTGTTTGTACCCAGGCCTCCCTCTCAAGACCCTAAAAGTCTCAAACAGGGCCCATATTTTAGCCGTGGTGGTATCCCTGGTGCCTCATGGGATGCCTAGAACTTCGTAGCGACAAATAAATGTTTGCTGCTGAATGAATGCTGTCTATACATCATAATAAAGAGGGTTGCCAAGATTTCTTCAATGCCTTAAACTATTGGGAATATGTTACTTTACAAAGTTGGTTTATTATTTCTCCTGTCAGCTTCAGGTTCCAAAAATATGGAGCACGTGTACAAATGCAGAAGCAACTTTGTATATATATACCCCATAAAGAAGATCTATGCCAGCACTCTGCTGTATTTATCTGGCGACTAGCATCAGTGGTGACACATAAAACTATACAGTTAAAAGACATTAAAGTGCAGCTTAGATGAAAACAGATGAAAAAGATAGAAACTGCTGAAAAGGCTGCTGAGAAGAAAAATATCTTTAGGCCCATTCTTAAGCATTTACATAAATAATCCCCACTAGATAGGCACTTTTTAAAAAAATTCTGGGGTGTGTGCGTGTGTGTACGGGCGCGTGCATGTTAGGAATGGTGTTTTTAATTTAAAGTTAGCATTGGCCGTGATGTCTACTCTCCTCTCCTGCTTCTTCAATGCTTAGGAGAGTGTTAGATCGTCTTCCAATGTCTTACATCACTTGTGAGGGGGTTGGCAGAAAGGGGACTGTTAATGACATGCACAGCCAAGGGACTGCTAGACAGCACAACTACACGCACAAATCTGGTAGTGTCAGGGAAGGGTGGTCAAGTTTAATTGCTCTGTTTACTTTCCTATCAACTTAGATCAAGAACTAACATCTCATGCCAAGAAAACAATCAGCCAAGGTCTAGTCCTAACCAGCCAAATTTGATGTAAGACAACTACAGTGTAAGAGTGTTTGACAAATGCTTTTATTTACTCAAATTCCATTTTCTGTGTTCAGTAGATTTAAGGGAGAGAAAGAGAAAGACTAACCCTAATCCTTTAATATAATCACCAGCAGTTGTTAACTGGAGAATCTAGATGATGATTCTTGGTACTTTATGCAAAAAGTAATGTTAATTCTCTCCATCAGTTGAGAAAAGGGACTTCACAGGGTGGTTATGAGACTGGTTGCTGCATCACAACCTTAAGCTAACTGGAAAGGGAAGCTCAGGGTGTGTCATGCTGGAATCATCTCCACGGGTACCACTCACGTCATTTCAGACTGGAAGAAGGGCCTGGATGCAGATGTGAGCTGAACAGAAGCCCAGATGCCCAGAGAAGGTGCACAGAGGAAGGGTGGCTGTTTTGGGCACTGGAATGCAAGGGACACAAAACAGGTAACACCTTATACAGATTAGTTCAGGCAAGCAGGTAACTAGCCACAGAGGCAAACTTTGGTTTTCTGAAATGACTAAGTCTCTAAAGCCTTAAGCAGCTAGACTAGAGCTTCCCATTCAAAACAAATCCTGCAGGGTGGGACTGGGCGTTCTTCACGAAGATGGCCTGGGGTTCAAATCCCAACCATTCCACTTCCCAGCTCTGTGATTGCTGGAAAATAGTGTAACCTCTCTAAGGCTTCCTGCACATAAAAGGAGCAGAAGAATGTTATAAATTCAGAAATTTGTGTGACATTTAAACATTATAAGCCAGTAAAGCACTCAACATAATGACTGAAATATACTAAATACTCAATAAATGCTTTTAAAAAACATGACCCTATTGCAAAGCAAATATTATGAATTATCCTGTGGAAAGGAAGGGAAAGGAAAAGAAAGGTTTTTCTTAAAAGACAGAGGAGGGGTACTGTATTAGTTCCCTGTGGCTGCCGCGGCCAAGTAGCACAGACAATGGGGCTTTAGACAACAGACATTTATTCTTTAAAAGTTCTGGAGGTCAGAAGTCTGAAACCATGCTGTCGACAGTTCCAAGCTCCCTCTTGAGGCTCCAGGGGGAAATCCTTCCTTGTCTCTTCCGGCTTTGGTGGCCCCAGGCATGGCTGACTTGGGCGGTCCAGTCCCTCCCTCTGCCATCACAGGGCCTTCTCTCTGAGTCTGTAGCTTCTCCTCTGTCTCCTGGGAGGACACTTGCCATTGTTACAGGACCCACCCAGACAATTAGGATGTTCTCATCTCAAGACCCTTTACTTCATTACGTCTGAAAAGATCTCTTTTCCCAATAAGGCCACATTCATAGGTTCTGGCGATTAGGATGGGGACCTATCTTTCTGGGGGCCATTCAACACACTGCAGGTACTGATTAAGCAATAACTGCTAAATTTAAATTATATAGTAAAATTTACGTAAGAAGCTAAGTTTTAAAAATCATATTCTTGATAGCTTTAAAGTTATTCAATCAATTACTGTGGGAAAAATTATTGCAATAAAGACATGTTTCTCAGAGAGAATAATGATTTAATGTAGAACTATGAATTTTTTCTTCTTAAGTTTTGTGTGTGTGTGTGTGTGTGTGTTTCACACATAGAGCAAGTAAATTTAAACTTTATAATGCAGACAGCCCCTTTCACTAATACCAAAGAAACAGTGTGCTTTCTCTCTGTAGGATTATACATTGGTATAATGAATGCTATCCTATTTGCTCTGTTAGATAGAGTCTGAGGACCCCATCTGCTTCGGTGCAGGTGACCAAAGGTGAGGCGCTGCGATGAAGTGAAAAGGCACTGGCCTGGAGCCAAGGGGCCCGGTTTGGAATTTTTCACCCGCAATCTGCCCTCGGCCAGATGTCTAACCACACGGCCGCCAGCTTCCTCATTTGTAAGACGGAAGATCCCCTCCACTTTCTTAGCTTTCACTAGGACACCCAGTCTGTGCTCCAGGACCTGCCCTGACCGGGGACAGGGCACACAATCAGGGATTTGGGGACAGGAACTAATAAGGACACACTTTCCCTTCAACTTGTTTGGTTCTGAGGAAACCTACTGGAGTTTACTCACCCAAAGGAGTTTACTCTGAGGCTGCAGGAGACTGAGACTAGAACGCCAGCAGGAACCAGCAAGCACTTGGGGGGGCACATCTCTCAGCCCACCCCACCCTCACCCCTGCCTCTGTCATGACAGGTGGCTTCTGTCTGTCGTTCCAGTCTCGTGCCACTGAGTGCCTTCCATGCTAACATACGCCTCCTGCTTCCTCACAGCTCCGAGCTGTACATGGCTTTGCTGTCCTGTTGAATCCAAATGTACCTGGTGCCACCTCCCAAGACACCATTTCAGCCTCTGCCCCACTGCTAGCTCCGTCAGCCTCCAAGCTTCCTGGCTCTAAATTTGCTAGAAAATGTCTGATCTGGCCCATTATTTCCTTTCAAGCTGGCTCATAAGTTATGGAGCATGGGGTTGGGTTGCCCTTGGGCAAAGAGACAATGGCGTATCAACAGAAGGTGTGGCTGTGTCAGGCAGACACAGCTGCTGTCTCTCAGGAGGCACTGTGTGGGGGTCAGCCCTGCCTACCCCGGCGCCCTGGATGTCTGCGCAACAGTGTTCCGCCCTTGTCGGGAGCCAGCCTTCCCTCCCCGAGCTCATACAGCTTCTCACAAGACTCTGTGTCTTACGTGGTCCCACCCTCTGATCAGGGCGGATTCTCTCAGGGTGACAGCTGGAACCCCTTGGACTGATAATTGCCTTCCCTTCCGTTTCCAAGGAAGAGGCTATGAGAGGCACATGATCCTCCCTCTTTCACTGAAGCCACGAATCTGGAATGTTGCTCGTGGCCACGTTTTTGGCCACGTGCAGGACACTGATACCCTGTGTAAGAGAAAGAAGCCAACACACAGCAGGGAGAAGCTGAGACTTGGGAGGGAGGGATCCCACCAGCATTTCGCACGCTAGCTGTGCTTCCTCCCGAGACCCGGCCAGGTTCCCTGGCTTACTTGGACCCTCGGATTCTGGAAAATACCCGGAGCGCTAAGGTGGCCATTGTGCTTTTGCAGCTCGTGGGCTGCTGTAGCTGTCAGCCGAAGCAGTCGTAGCCATCTTGCAGAGGTGCCGGTGGCACGAGCCGTGGGGCGCCTCCGGGACACCCCTGGGCTCTCTGGCCCACAGCCTGCCCGTAAGTGGCACTTAGAGTCGGCCAGAGTTCTGTCAGCAGCATCAAGTTCACATTTGAATATAACAGATGCCACATATGTGATCCCCAGTAGAATTCATTATTGTACTAATATTTATTGAGAGCCTATTATGTGACAGTCACAGGCTCTGTGCTGGGAATTTAATGAAGAATAAAATGACCTGGCAGATCCATGGTATTTTAAGCTCCTTTTTAATCCTAGAATTCCCAGCAGGAAGGATTCGCTCTAACTGAGCATTCCTCCCCAGCCCGCACCCTGTCACTGCAAAAGAAGAGCATTTGTAAACCCCAGACTCTCTCCCCTGCTTAGCCTCCGACCATACTGATGGACAGAGGCCCACGGAGGACGCCGGGGCTGCCAGTTTTAGCACGTGGAGAGAAGCCCTCCAGAGCCACATCTCTATCACGACTTTTGGGACTTTGTTTCTCCTGATTCCCACAGACAATTATAGCAAATAAAGACAGTCAGGCTGAACCATTTCTAACGAGCTGCCTGGGAGGATAAGGGGAACTGCATCGCCACCTGGGGTCTCCCCACGTCCCTGTTAAGCTCCCTGAAGACAAGGAGTTGCTTGATTTTCTCAACGTTTAACAGACTTTTCTGAGGGCCTTCTAAGGCCCCAATACTCTTCTAGGGGCTGAGTTTCAGTGGAGAGCAAAATGAACAGACAAAAAGCCCACCATTCCAATGGAAAGACAAAGAATAAGCAAAGCATAGGTAAGGTGAGGCCAGGTGATGACGAGGACTATGCAGGCAGGTGTGTGGAATCCAGGACTGGGGCCTCTTTGAGCAGTGGCCTTTGAACAGATGCTTGAATGAAGAAGGGATTGTAAGTTCGCGTGAATGCTTCGGGGATTATCTAGCAAGTGCAAATGTCTTCTATTGGAAAAAATATTCAAAAACCAGCGAGGAAGCCAGGATGACTGCAATAAAAAGAGTAGAAGAAATGCAGTCGGAAGGGTGCATTTCGGACAGGGGCCAGATGCCAGGCACCGTGCTCCATGGAAAAGAAGCTCAGGAGGACACTAGAGGCCACAGCTGCTGTGGGATCAGACTGCTCCCGCCCCCATGAATCTTAGATCCAGATTCTTACTGGACAAATTGTAGTGGGTTGAATGGTAGACTGCTCAAAAGGTATGTCTACATTCTGAAGTCCAGATCCTATGACTATGGCCATATGTGGGAAAAGAATTTTTGCAGATGTAATTACGAATATCAAGATGAGACTCGTCCTGGGTTATCCATGTGGGTGGGCCCTGAACCCAGTGACATGCTTCCTCACAAAAGCCACGCAGAGGAGAGACACAGGGAGAGCAGATGGAGGCAGAGATGGAAATTGCACAGCCAAAGGCCAAGGAACACGGGAGCCCCCAGAAGCCAGGCAAGGCAGAGGCAGAGGCAGATTCTCCCCTGAAGCCTCTGGAGGGTGGAGCGCTCTGCTGACAATGCGATTTAGGACTCCTGGCCTCCTAAATTATGAGAGAATTAATTTCTATTGTTTTAAGTCACGCACTAGTGTATTTTTAATTTGGTGGATTGCAGGTAGCCACAAATGAGAGGAATAATCCTTTGTTATCCCCCCCATTGAGAGAAGAGATGCGTTTTCTCTTCCCTTGGATCTGGGCTGGCCCGAGACAGCCTTGCCCCATGGACCATGGCAGAAGTGATGCTGGGCCTGTTCGCGACCTACCTAGACTTTGGGGGAAGCGCCAGCTTTCGCTCTGGTCTCTGGGAGCCCTTAGACACCAGGGAGAAGTCCTGCTGGACAGATAATATGGAGAAACCATGGAAAGGGTCTGAGCTGGACCCAGTGGATCCCAGCCTTTCAATCCCCTGCCAAGGTGCTGGATGAGGATGAAGTCACCTTGAACCTTTCAGGCCAGGCCAGTCTGAAACTAAATCCTACTGAGTGAGCCTAGTTGATGGCACATAGACTCACCTTGCTCAGCCTTGGCTGGCCTCCTGATGCACAAGTCATGCAATATAATAAAAATGGTTGCTGCTTTAAGCCACTAAATGTAGGGATAGTTTATGACTGGAGTGCCAAATGTGTGATAACCATCGGAGGCTTGCTAGCAGAAGAGTGACCTGCTGCTGTGTGAAGAATGGAGCCAGGGGAGGAGAGCGAGGAAGGGAGATTAGTGAGGAGGCTGTCTCAGTAGTGCAACGAGAGCTGCTGCTGGCCTGGAGTAGAGGGTGGGGCTGGAGGAAAAGGGAATCACATCCTATGGACATGGCAAAGCTCAAGCCTGGGCATTTGCTGATAGTTTAGGTGTGGGGCGTGAAAGAGGAGTCCGGGCTGCCTGCAAGAGTTTTGGTCTGAATGCCTGGATAAGTGGGAGAGAGGGAGGTTAAGGGGAAGGGCAGGAATGAAGAATCCTGTTGTGAAGTTGTCGATTTTCAAATGTCTATTAAATGTCCAAGCAGAGATAGCTGAACCCTCGGTTCCACAGCTAAACACAGAGGACAAGGCTAGAGATGAAACGTGTCAGCAACTAGGGGTTATTTAAAGACATAGAAACACATGGGCTGATCTCGGAAGCAAATATATATGGGATTGAGGCATAAAAACCAATCACTGTGGCACTTCAATTTAAGACATTGTGGAGATCAGGAGAAACTAGGAATGGACACTGCTATCATCTGCATGTCTATGTCTCTCAAAATTCGTATATTGAAATCCTCTCCTCCAAGGTGGTGGCATTAGGAAGTGGGGCCTCCAGGAGGCAATTATGCCCTGAGGGTGCAGCCCTCATGAATGGGAGTAGAGCCCTTATTTACACAGAGGCCCCAGAAAAGCAGGGCCCTCGCCAGACACTGAATCTGCTGGCCCTTGATCTCAGGACCCTAGACTCCAGAACTATGGGCAATAAATGTCTGTTGTTCATAAGCTACCCAGTTTAAAAAATACCCAGGTATTTGCTATAGCAACCTGAACAGATTAAGACAGAAATTAAGGAGTGACCAGCGAGGAGTAGAAAAATCAAGAGCACAGAGTCTCAGAAACCAACTGAGGGAAGTGTTTCAAAAAGGAGCCAAAGGAAAAAAAAAGAAAGAAAAAACAGCAAAATGTATCTGGGGAGTCAAATATGAAGCAGTCTGCGATGACCTTCACAAAACAATCTCGCTAGCTTGGTAAAGACAAAATCCTAATTGGAATGAGACAAAGAAAAATGTGGAAGTGGGAAAATGGATCTGAAGCATGTGGACAGGCATTGCATGGAGTTGTACCCACGAGGAATACAAGTGTAAGCTGTGACCACATGGCGATGCCTAGATGTCTCTGTACTGGGGCAGTGAGGACACCTGAGTAATCAGGAGAGAGGGCTCCCGCACGCAGTGAGGGTGGGCTGTGGGTAGGAGCAGGCACAGCCCATCACCATGTGGGCAGGAAGGCAGGGCGCGTGGGAACAGGCGCAGTGGGAACAAGCACTGGTGGGAACAGGTGCAGGTGGGAACAGGTGCAGGTGGGAATGGGTGCAGGTGGGAATGGGCACAGGTGGGAACGGGTGTGGGCGGGAATGGGCGCAGGTGGCAGAGTTAGAGTCATGGATTGTTTCTGACTATTTCCATTGTCTCTGTGAAATGAAGTATGAAAATCATCTGAGAGTAGAAAAGGGAGAGAGAGGGAGAACTTTGACCTGAGAAGAGAAGATGAGAAAGAATCATCTCAGAGGGAGGAGAATCGAAAAGGGAATGTGGCAGGATTGACCAGCAGTGCTGAGGGCCCATTTGATATTTTTGGTCTTAATTTAAAGGAACCCTGGTAGTTATGGGTAGTCACCAAAGAGATGTGTCATTCAGTTCCCTCTCGCAAGAAGGAACTTGGGATCAGCTGGAGAAGAGCAGTTAGCTGACAGCCTCCCTACTCAGTGCCTCCGGGCTCTGTCAGAACGTTTGAGCCAAGGCCATCTTCTTCTTGGCAGGCTGCAGCCCATGATTGAGCACAGAAGGAGTCCAACAGGGGTCTTCGCCACAGCAGTCTCTGCACCAGGGCTCCTTGCTGGGTGGGCCAAGACATTCTCAGAGGTGCAGCGTGGGCAGAGGCTCTGCCTGCACTCTCACACGTGTCAGACCTGCCTGGCCTTCGGAGAGTGTCCCTTGCCTACCCCCACCCCTCCCAGCTGTATCTTTCACAGGAGTGCTCCCTCCCCAAACCCACTTCAAGTGCCATCTTGGTTTCTGCTTCCTAGAGGTTCCAACTTGCACAATATGGCTGTGAGTTGGTTCTCCAGTGGCCCGACCTCCAGTTGGTTCTCAGTTGTTCTAGTCATGGTCCACACACACAAGGTAAACAGAGAGCTGGACTTCGACAAGCACACAAGAACGGAAATGCTCTCAATGCATGCAAGTCTAACTCTGAACGTGGAACCCAAGCTGGTTAAGAAGAGGAGTGAGACCCTGATCAGGTGACAGACCCTAGAAAGTCGTGAGAGTCAGGCCATGCACCAGGCCCTGTCCAGCAGGTCTCCCATCCTCTTCCTGGGAGAACTAACCTGGGGAAGACAGAGGCCCTGCTAAGGATCGCTCCTTGTGTTCCTCTTGCTTTGGCCACGCCCTTGAGCTGCTGGAAGATCGTGTTTACACTGCACACCTTCCTTGTGCTGGTCATTGTGCTGGGAATGTTGTATCTATTTTTAACCATCTGAGGATTCAGCAAGAGATAGTTGAGGTAGGTATGTTTTTACCAATTGTTACATGTGAAGAAACTGAGATTCAAAGAGAATTCGTATTGCCAATGAGCCCCTATTGTAGGATTTAGACCCAACTCTACTTCAAAGACTTCAGTCCTTCCTAAGCCCTTTCCACAACACAACGTTGTTGGTACTTGTTAGATACAACTCACATATCAGAGATACTAATTCATTTAATCTTATGTACACAGAGTTGGTAAAGTATGCAAATGTGTATGTAAATGATTGTTTTAATTTATACAAACAAAGATGCAAATGTATCCTTAGGTTTACAGGAAACTGGTAAGATAACTTTACCTCAGTTGACCCATCCTCAGGGCTCCAGCAAATGTGAATCATTCTAACATAAATAAACCCTCAGCTTTCCATGTGAGAGCTATTCCTTCAGAATTTAAAACACTGAGTCTCTGGACCCCTATCAAGGATATTTTAGACTCTTCATGATGTTCTTCAGGGCTGAGATAAATGTAAAAAACAAACATCTTTCTGGAATTTTCTCTCTCCAAATATAGGAAAAAAGAATCTAGCCAAGACATAGCTCCGGTCTTTGGCAGTCTGATTTCTCTGATCCTACCTTTTCCTGAATTACCAGCAGCCTCAATCCCCTGTCTCTGTTCTCACCTGAGCCAGCAGACAAGGATTATGAGCAGATAAACTAATTTGTAAGTTGCTGGGAAAATCCACCAGCAGCCCCTGCATCCTGCCTCACTCTCTGGAGCCTATGGTCTGAAGTCTGTCCCATCTTTAGAGTCTCCATCAAGATGTAAGTCCCCTTGGGCTCAGCAGCGACTATCACCTAACACTTAACCACTTAATGCAGGGGAAAATGCCTATGCAAATATATTTTAAGTTTGAAGTGTCGGATATGCTAATTACCCTGATTTAATCATTACATTTTGTATACAGGTATTAAAATACCACACTCTACCCCATAAATATGTACAATTATTATGTGTCAATTAAAAATAATTTAAAAACAAAGAAAACATTTTTTAAAATTAGGTAGAGAAGCGGTGGGATGGTGGGATAGAAACAAGAAAGGGGCCCCCAAAGGGGGAAATGGACAGGCTACAAGGCAAATGTTGGCTGGACAGATGACTTCCCTAAGGCCTCACACCTTCCCTGTGTCACCTTGGCACAGTAGAACCTGCTGCAGCTCCTCAGTGGAACTTTCTCTGTCTTGCTCTGAGATTTTCCCATGTGGGTGCCCCTTCATGAGCCCTATCTCCACATCTGCCTGACTGCTCGTGGCCTTCCCGAATCTGCTTGGCACTGCGCCTCTTCCTTCCTCTTCTCAATGAACCCCTCTTTGTGCTCCCCCAGCACTCTCTAGGAAGGCCCAGGGACAATGATCCTGTTTTATTTACCTTCATATTTCTAGCAAGTAGCTCAATGTCTTAAACAAATAGTTTTAATAAATATTCAAGAGACAAAATGACACCATTACAGAATTCAGCACATTGTTCAATAGCTGCTAGACTGTCTGTCTCTCTCACCAGACTGCTATACGCTGAAGAATTGTGTCCATTTGCTGCTGTACTCCTAGGAGCTTAGCACAGTGCCTGGCCCAGAGAGGCGCCCAACAAATAACTCTAGAGTCAATTAATTAATTTGGGCAACATGCATTTTCACCTGTAAGCTGGATTATTTCAAGGTGGAAACGGCTTATCTTCCTTTTGGTATTGCTGTTCTCAGCACCGAGCAGAAGGTTGTCTGAAGCCCAGGCTAGCTGGTCAGCCCTGCCTGCCCACAACGAAGGATTCCCTGCAGCTGCACCCTCTGCACCCAGCGAGAGGCCCGGCCCCTTCCCAGAGCTTCATTATCCTCACCTCTTCTTCCCTCCTTTTCCTGCTGTTTCTGGAATTAAGGTGCTGCAGCCCTGGCCTCACTGTGACACTCATTACTCTGGTATTGATGGCCTTCCACCTCCCTGTTATTCTGTGAAGATTAGAAAGCAGAGCCCTTTCTTGGGCAAAGGAATGGGCTTTGTCAGTATTCAGTGTGTAACAGCAGAAAGTATAATAAATTCTGGCAGTCAATCGAATATGACATGATAATGAATGTTAACATCATATGCCCCCCTTTGCCTACAGAGGGGAAAGTCATGTTAGATTACAGCTAAACACAGGCACCTTGTGATTTCTATTTGCCTCTCTTTCTTTCTCCTCCCTTCCCTGGTCTGACCTCAGCACTTGCTCAACTATACCCCTGTGGCCCCAGTTGCATCGTCCCCGCGTTGCTCAGAAACACCCCTTCAATTCCCCGGGCTCCTCATCCTCCATGTAAGGAACCTGACCTCAGATGCACCCTCCCTCCCCAGACTTAACAGCATGCTCTGCCTGGAGAGCCCCCTGCAGCCGTTGAGCAGCCCCCCAAGTCTGAACCAGACTGAGTAGGATAACACACCAGCAACGTCCGTATTCGAACTGAATCCCAAGCTCAGGGCCACCGAGACTCCTGCTCCTCCCCCAAGAATGGAATGCAAAGCAAGACCAGAGCCAAAGACCTGTTTCTTGCCTTAGTTTTCACCCCAATTCCTTGGTTTCAGGGGCTCTGCCTGCCATTTTGAGTTTAAAAAATTCGGGGTTCTATAATATAATTTCCAGGATAGGTATTTGTTCAGTTGCATTATTGTTAATAAAACTAATAATACCCCTATGTGTTTTCAAAAAGGAATTTAGTATCATTGGATCCAGAAGGAGTTTTTACAGAAATATCCTTAAGCAGCCTAAGGTCGCTCCAGTGGCCAGCCTGAACCTGCTCCCCTGGACAGCCAGAGCATGTGATAATTGTCCTTTAACCATGGAACTAAGGGTAACCTTCCACTGATAATAACCACTAATAAACCCTGATGACATACCAAGCATTATGCCATTTAATCTTTACTATACACACACATACACATATGGACACATGCATAATATACATGATGTAGGCTCAGAAAGTCCTAGGCATTTATCCTAAGTGCCAGGATAACACTTAGCCTCTCCACTTTATCCACCAAGCACCAATGTAAACAGTCACTGTTGACCACATGACTGAGATTCATTCTAACCTCCTCCCCTGGGGGGACCCTCATACCCCTCAGTACCAGTCAGTTGGAGATATTCAGGCTTCCTGAAAAAGCTTCAGGTAACAAAGATCTAGGAATGGCCAGAAGCAGTGGCTCACATCTGCAATCCCAGCATTTGGGAGGCCAAGATGGGAGGATCCTTTGAGGCTAGGAGTTCAGGACCAGCCTGGGCAACACAGAGAGACCCTGTCTTAATAAGAAAAACAAAAATAAGCTGGGCATGGTGGTGCACACCAGTAGTCCTGGCTACTTTGGAGGCTGAGCAGGATGATTGCCTGAGCCCAGGAGGTCAAGTTTGCAGTGAGCTTTGATCACGCCACTGTGCCCTCCAGCCTGGGAGTCAGAGTGAGACTTCATCTCTAAAATAAAATTTTGTAAATAAAAAATAGCTAGAAATGTGTCTAATTTAAGAATAACTATTACTATTATTATTAAATCTGGTTCTTACTTTACAATCTACAAACACATTTTCCTGCATTATTTCTCTTGACTCTCAAAAAAAGTAGGTATCATTATTATGCTCATTTTACAGATAAAAATACTGATGTGACCTAATCAACATTCATAATTATTTAAGTCTTTAAAATACAGACTGAGGGGGCTCACGCCTGTAATCCTAGCACTCTGGGAGGCCGAGGCGGGCGGATTGCTCAAGGTCAGGAGTTCAAAACCAGCCTGAGCGAGACCCCATCTCTACTATAAAAATAGAAAGAAATTAATTGGCCAACTAATATATATAGAAAAAAAAAAATTAGCCGGGCATGGTGGCGCATGCCTGTAGTCCCAGCTACTCGGGAGGCTGAGGCAGCAGGATTGCTCGAGCTCAGGAGTTTGAGGTTGCTGTGAGCTAGGCTGACGCCACGGCACTCACTCTAGCCTGGGCAACAAAGCGAGACTCTGTCTCAAAAAAAAAATAAAAAAATAAAAAATAAAATAAAATAAAATACAGACTGAAAAAGAGGTCCTCAAACAACCAAATTAAATTTGATAGCAATAATGGTCTTAATGTTATTTGTATGTCACTTTATGATTTCAAAGTATTCCACATACATTTAGTTTCCATATTAAATCCCATAAACATGCAGAAATTTAAAGATACGAATGTTCAACCCAGTCATCCCACACCCAAAATCTTTCATAGAGAAACAAATAAAATGCAGATGTCTATACTCAACAGTTATTTCATCGTATTGCCTCCTTGAAGGCAATCCAGGGAACGTGGCCACAGAGAGGGAACTCCCAGGGCTCCCTGCAGACCACAGCCTCAGGCCCCAGAGAGGAAGCTGCTGCAACTGACCTTCTCTCTGCACGCTCCCCACTGCCCTCAGGGAAGGGAGAATTGTTCACTTGATTGGTGAGAGCTTAACATCCAAGGGACCTCATTTCAACAGCCGATAAATTGGTTGCTTTGAAAGATAATGCCCATCTATAAAAATGTGTTCTCATCCCAGGTTCTCCACCTGCACCTGGTGGACAAGCCTGTGCTATAGGTTTCACATGGGTTGCAGGGAGAAGAAAAATGCTTACTTTATAATAATAAGTGTGAAAAAAGCAGGACCCAGAATTATACACACTCCATAGAATCTCAAGTGTGTTTAAAAAAACTTTTTTAATGACTAGAAGCCTATTCGTTCTCATGTTGATATTTACTGATACCTTTATAATCAGTATGTGTTTCCTTTATAATCAGAAAACATTTTTAATCAATAGAACAGATGAGATTGGATTGCCAAGAAGTTGCATGCAAAGAATCCAGGAGTTGTAGTTGACCCAACCTCTGTATGAGCCTTCTAAAAGTCACCTCAGTGGCAAATTGAGTAGACTAAAGCTTATTTGAGTTAAAGAGTCTTCCAGAAAGACCCTCACAGGGAATAAGGGCCATCCTCCAGGGCAGAGGGCACAATGTATGATCAAGCCACTAAATGCCCTGCCTGGCACATTGTGGGTGTTTAAACTCTAAAATTTATAAGAATTACAGGACTGTATGTTCCAAGATTATATTTTGGCATTTGCTCTAAATTGCTGAAAGACGAAGCCATGTTTCCCCCAGTCCTGGCCTGCTCTTACTTGGGCATACTCAGAACCAGTGCTCCCAGTGGTAAGCACCTAATGCACAGCAGGACCTGTGTGCCAGACATTATGCTGGGGTATTTCAAACTTTGTTGTTTTAACCTCAATATACAAAAACACATCTGTGGTCTGCTCAGTGTTGTATGATTTAAAAGAACTCCTTTCTCCCATCCCCAGTGCTGTCTGCCCCTGTCAGAATTCCTTGTCCCTTAGGCCTCTGCACATGCTGCAGCTAGCCTTGCTCAGTCATTGCTGTGAGGCTAGAAGGGACCTTGGAGCATCTAACTTAATCCCTCATTTTGCAGATAAGTAATCGGAGGCTCAGGAAGTTAAGCAACTTGCCCAAAGCCAGCCAGCTCTGTAGCGGCAGGGCCAGGCCATGGGCACAAACACACTCCTGTTTTCAGTGAGCCTTGAGAGCAAATAATTTATACTTTACATATAAAAATGGGGCTGGGTATATGGGCAAATGCCTGGAGTCATCAGTTCAGGATTGGTGGCCCTGTAATATCAGTTAGTCCCCCGGCTTCAGGCAGACCACTTTGCACTCTGGGACTGAGGTTCTGCTTCTACAAAGCCATCGGGAGGAACTGCTGCAAGGTTAGGTGAGATCACGTACGGGATCAAAAGCACTTTGTGAACTGCAAAAAAATGATATAAATTTTAGGCATTGTTATTTGATTGCTAAGTTAAACACTTTCCCAGGAGTCTTTGCATTTTAAAAGTGATTCCTTTCATGTCTGTCTTTAACCCTGTAGCCAGTGCTGGTAACAATACAGGCGGCAAGGCACTCTCACATCGCTGGTGGGAAGGCCAGTAACTGCAGTGATCTGGGAAGATCTAGTAAAATTCAAAATAGATACATGCTTTGTCCCTCAAATCACACTTATTAGCACCTAACGCATAGAAAGGTAGACAGAACACTAAAACTTGCATACATGAAGATGTTTACTGAAGCATAGTTTGTAGTGGCTACAGTGAAAAGAAACTCGTCAATAGGGAATGGCCTAATACCTGTAGAACACTCATACCATACAATATTTTTCAACTAATAAAAACAATGTGTTCTTGTTCAATCTATATCTATTGACCCAGAGGGATTTCTATGAGGTATTATTAAGAGAAAAACAAGTTGCGGAGAAATGTACTTATTTAATTTCAGTTTTGTGAAACTATGAGTAAAATGATCCCTTATATTTGTGTTAAGAAAGAGCAAGGAAGGCAGGGAGGGAGGAGAGACTAAGTGACAAGGAATTAGGTCTTGTTAAGCCAAAGGAATGAATGTCCAATGATGGAATTTCAGGAATGTCAACCAATAGGAAAATGAATTCAAAATGAAACCAGGGAAACATCAAACGTGATAAAAGGCAGGGAGTCTCTGCCTGGCATGCGGCTAGCGTCTGCAGCTGGTTAGGCCTGTCATCCCTTTGCCTATCTCTGAAAGCAAGTAGGAACCTGTGCGGGAAGCACATCCAAGCGTTTTGGATTCATCACTGTCTCATTCTATGTTTCTCCATTGATATTTAGGATAGGGCCCAAAGTCCAAGCCAAGGTTATAAAACAAGAAGTAAGCAATTGAGTATTCTCAACAATAATGTTGCACCCTTCAGAGCACAGAGCTGATGGACTTCAGCATGTAATTACCAATATAGATTGTTGTTTTAAGGAATAAGGTTTTTAAATCACAATAAAACACTCCTGTGATGGCAGAGCTCTGCGTCTGCACATGCCTTATCACTGGGCTCAACAGGGAAGCATGCAAGACTGCAGTTGAAGGGGGGACTCTCAGCTTTGCTCCATCAGGAAGCCCATCAAGAAGGTGGGGCAGCTGGTAGCAAAGAGGGGAGATGCTAAAATTATATAGTCCTATAATTCCTTGTTACTTTACAGCAACAGTGAGCTGAGCTATGCAGATTCCAGGAAAGATGGTTGTAATTAGCTCCTCAAAACCCGTCTTGTCTGGGAAGCCTTCCCATCACCCAAAGTGAATTGTTCCTTTCTCCATGTGTCCTTAGTACTTTGTTACACCCCTTCTAAGCATTTTCTGTGGCACAACTATTACTTGCTTCTCTTTCCTTGCGGTCTTTTCTTTTTCATCCTTATGTTAACCTCTCCCTTACTGTTACTTAGCAGGGTGTGGATCCCCATGCAGGCCAATAGATGTCGAATGAATCTGCTGCTTCTATATAAAGTACTGCATAGGAACAGTCAGGCTGAAAAGGCCACCGGCTGGAAATGAACTCAGTGTCATGAAGAGATACCTGCATCCCCACGTCTCCTACAGAATGACTCACAATATGGAGACAACCTAAGTGTCCACTGACAGATGAACAAAGAAAATGTAGCATATATGCACAATGGAATATTATTCGGCCATAAAAAGAGAGAAATCTCGCCATTTACAACAATATGAATGAACTTGGAAGGCATTATGCTAAGTGAAATAAGCATAATCACACGGACAGACATATACCGTATGATCTCACATATATGTGGAATCTAAAACTGTCGAACTCAGACCAGACAGTACAGTGGCAGTTGCCATGGGCTGGGACGTGGAGGGGATAGGAAGGTGCTTTAGGTTATAAGATGAATAAACTCTGGGGCCCTAATGCACAGAAGGGCGACTATAGTTAGTAATGCTGTGCTGTTCACTAGAAATTTGCTGAGAGGATAAATCTTAGGTGTCTTCAGGCCCCCCAACACACACACACAAAAGGGTAACTAAGTGCGGTGATGGATGTGGGGATGAATTTGATTGTAGTTATCGTTACATGATGTAGACATACATCAAATCATCACATTGTACTCCTTGGATACACGAAATTTTTATTTGTCAATTATACCTCAATAAAGCATGAAAAAATAACTTAATGCAATAAAATTTTTACTCCATAAATAACTTCTAGGAAAAAAAGGAAGGCCAAAAAAGCCCAAGGCTTGGAATCAGGACAAGTGAAACACCAGTTCCATCTCTGTCACCAACCTCTCTATGATTTCAGACAGGTCCCATAACTTCCCTTGAATTACTTTACCCCTCTGTAAAATGAGCACGACATAAAATGTTGGGATTGTGGAAAAAAAAAAATGACTACAGAAATCACAATCAAGTAACAGTGAGACACATGCTTCTTCTTAAGGGCCCTGCCCAGTGTGACTAGCACCCCCACACACACAACAGTGGAGTGCGCTCACACACCACCTCCTCACGGAAGCCTTCCACACTGAGCCAAGGAGCCTTGGCGCTTACTGTACTACTTGATCTATAGTTATCTACTTAAAACTCTTTTTATCCATGATGGTGTAAGGAAACAGACAGACGGACAGAAAGACATACTTTTTTGTATGTATTTTTATTGTATCTGTGTATCCCCAGGGCCTAACATAGTACCGGGCCAATAGTCGGCACCCAGTAAAAATCCAATAGATGCATGAATGGGCGGATGGGTAGGTGGGCGGACGGATGGATGAGAGAAGGAGAAAACAAAGACTTGATGTCTTAAGTTCTGGTTTAGTTAAAATGCCTCTGAGCTGATCTAATGGTAGAATTGATATCTTTATGTTATTTGCTGATATGTAAAGATAAAAACAGAAATGAACTCATCTCTAAGATTTTTGGGACTTGAAATTTTAAATATGATTCCTCTCTTGACCTGTCTTTGTTTGAATTAATCTCACCTATTAGTTGTATATCAGCACAAATGATACTATCTTTCAAGTATTTCCCCAAATACGAGTGGGAAGGGAAGGGAGTGTCTATTATGTGCACTATGGCTGATCTTTCATTAATCCTCAGAACAATCCCCTAGGGCAGTATTATTAGCCCCATTTTATGAAAGAGAAAACTCAGGTCAAAGAGGTGAAAAATTCACCTAAGCTTATTCTGCTAGGTAGTGGCAGAGCAAGAATTCACCCGAAGCCAAACGCGGTGGTCCACAATATATCTATAAGGAAATTGTTTCCCATCCATCTCTAGAGCAAATGCAATGTACAGTGAAAAATTACAGGAAGGGAGAGTGGCAACTGGTTCATTGCAAACGTGTTCCACCATCATTGCTTGCTCCCCGTCTCCATCTCTGGCCCACCTGCACGACCTGCCTTACTCAGCCAAGCATGAGGGTAGCAGTGTATGTCCTGTCACCCGAGAGCCTGCCTCCCTATCTGCCTGGCACGCGGAGCTCCGTAACGTGGACACCCACCTGTGGTGGCCTGCTCAGTAGGCATGAAGGGGGCTGCGCTGCATATAAATGGACTCTTTCACTTAGCAGGAGGCAGGTAATTTCTTTTGTCCCTGCTGATGCATTATTGATTGTGATGAATGTCAGAGTGGGAGCCCATTCCAGGAGCCATTAAACAATAATTTCATCTCTGGTGGGTAATTGATTGTCAGGGGCCCACAGTGACCAGTTGTGAAGTGGTGGTAACAGTGAATGTTTTTATTTGGGGCAGGGTGTGAAGGGAAGATTGCATGATTTATTTATCAAATATCAAGCCCAGTTTTCAGGAAGAGGAAGCTGGACTGTGAAGTTGACCTTCTCTGAAGCTCAGACAGCCTGTCTCCTGAGGTCAGATTCCTGCAGCTCAGTATTAAGGGCATATCTGGGACTCTCTCCTCTACCTGCTCCCAACCACCACTATTGCTGGTAGCTGCCCTCCCCATCCAGCTACAAAATCCTAGGCTCTGATTCTTAAGAATCAATAACCCTCGTCTCTTCCCAATGCCTGAATCCTCATAGCCCATATACTCACCATCAAAATCCAAATATGTATCTTTTAGGACAGAATAGTTTAGATCTGCTGGGCCTGTGAGTTCCTTTTATCAAATTCCTTTTTATTCACTTATCCCTAGATGACATCATCTGCTAAGGAATCCTGATGTACCTCATTCCCCAGGTGAAAAAGTGTCACTTGTTCCCACCTCTGGATTCTTACAGCAATACACTCGGGAGACTGATGCTATGTTCTCATTATTTGCATAGATTCCTGTCTTGACCATACTGTCAGTGATTCTTAATCTTTTCTAAATGACAAACTCCTTGCAGGATTTGATAAGATGTATGAAATTTCTCCCTTGGGAAAAACATGAGCATCTTGCCAGATATACAAAATATTGCATAGAGTTTTAGGGTGTTAACTTATCCACTGAAAATCATTCGTGGACCTCATGTTAAGAACCTCTACCCTGACTGAGCTGTCTGAGACCAATATCTTACTCGCCTTTGTGTCTCCAGGCACAGTGCAATGTGTGGCACATGGTAGGTGCTTCACAAATGCTTATTGAATGTGTGCAGACTGTCTCTACAGGGTGGCTCAAGTATGTGGGTGTGTAGGCTCACCTGAGCTGGATGCCTCAAGCATTACTGATTTAAGGGCTATGAAGTGGAATCTAGAGCAATCCAGGTACAAGATGGAGTTGCTACGGCTGTCCTCAGCTGGACTCAGGTCTATGTTTAAAGTTTTGAAAATGGAGAGAAAGTGGATAAGAGTGTGAGCATTAGCACTGTGCAGCACAGCTTTGTAGAACTGCACTGGAAACTTCAGAAAGCACCAAAATGCAGAAACTAAAGCCAAGGAAGGTCCAAGACTTACCCGAACCTCTGGGTCCCACTCTTCACATTTTGTTTTTAGAATCAGAAGATTCAGGTTAAAAGCCTGGACACAACAACCCTGCCCATAATCCAACAAACAGCAAAATCAGTCTCATGCCCAAGCTAAAGTATGACGTTGGCTTTCTGCTCAGCCCCGTAAATATGACTCCCTATGTTCCTTGGAACTACTTATCTTTGAGCATGAACAATTTTCAGTCTGCAGCTTTAAGGAATACACTGCCAAAAACAAACGCTGCTGCAGGGAAAATTGTATAAGAATGGAGGTTCTGGAATCAGAGTGCTTGGATTCAAACATTAACTCTAATGCTTATCAGATACAGGATCATGGGCAAGTTACTAACCCTCTCTATGCTTCAGTTTCCTTGACTGTAAAATAGAAGCATCGTAAGTCCTACCCTACAAGGCTGTGGGAGGAATAAGTAGGTGATACACATATATGGCTCAGGACACATAAGTGCTCATTAAACGTTAGCTGCTGCTATTACGACAAGAGGTGTTTGTGGATAGGTATTGCTATTGCAGTTAAGAGTTCTCTGAGTATATCTGTGCAGAAGGAAAGTCTTATTTTATTTTAGCTCACATATTACATTATTCTCCAAAGGTAAGAAACCAACCTTTTCAACAAGCTCCAATTCTCTCTGTGTATGAAGCAATCCAGCCCTCAAAGTTGGCTTCAAATCCTCAGGCATGGAGCCCTCCTTGGCATCTCCACCCTATACGGAAATGCTCCTTGATTTTGACCTCTTGATGTATTTACTATACAGGCTCCTTCTCTTGAAATTCACTCAAACACTGTTTAGCATTTATTATATATCTATCTCATAGTTAGATTCCTCAAAGATTGAACAATCCTTCAGGGCAGAAAGCATATCTGATCTTTTAGTTAGGGTTCTGCCAGGACCAGCCATGTTCCCACTGGGATACTCCCATATCATAGATAGAGCATTAGACCTTACATAAAGCCCAGGTTTAAATTCCTTCCCTTGCTGGCAAATGTCAGAGCGGAAGCCCATGGGCTGTGGGCTGTGGGCTGTGACTCCGGACAAGACACATGTGAGCCCACCCTGAGATCTGTTATCTGCTTCTTCCCTAATGATAAAACCCCTGTTTTTAGCTTTAACATGACTATTTGGAAAAAAGACAATATTTTTCAGTCCCTTTTAAAGTTGAGTGTGGCCACGTGACCAAGTTCCAGCTAGCAAGGTCAAAGTGGCAGCTGTGTGAGATTTTACCTCTTCTTGATCTGTTTTTTCATTATTTTTCCCGGAATTTGTATACAGTGGCTGGAGCTATATCTAGCTGCCATCCTGGACTAATCTGGATAAGGGACGCACCTAGGAATGATGGAGCCTGGATCCCAAACAATTCCATGGGGCCCTAATACTACCTGGGTTGCTTGCTTCCAAGCTTTCTTTAAAACGAAAAAGAAATAAATGTTGCTTGCAGGCTGACTCTAATCCTAACTAAATATTCTGAGTCTTAGTTTTCTCATCAGTACAACGTAGATAATAATCCATGTCTCCATGACATGTGAAGCAAATATTACAAACATAAACTCGCTACTACAGAAGTTGAATTATAAGTACTTGCAGAAAAAAATGAAGAAATGAAAAAAAGAGAAGTACAAAGGAGAAAATTAGAAGGAAAGACTAGTGATCTCTGCAAACGTGGGGATGGTATTTTGAAATGAGCACATCAGGGATAAGGGCCGAGCTGGGCCTGGGGGAGGCCCTGCCCGCAGTGTCTTCAGACCACAAGCAGCGTGAGCTGTTCTCTACCGTAATCTCCCATGCCCACGAACGCAGACATGAAAAAGAGCTAGAGGAAACCCTCATAGGAAAGATCAGGAAGTCTGCAGGAAAGGGGGCAAAGTAGACAGCAAAACACCAACTTTGTGTCACTTTCAATGAACTTGAAAAAGTGAAAGAGGAAAAAGTCATCTTTAATGTCCAGGAGGAGAGTTTATCTGTCTCCACTACCTGTGAAAGGTGGATTTATCACGGATTTCCTTCTCCCTGTCCTTTATTTTTTCATTCTCTCCTCACTCCATTATCTTGTCAGCTGGAACCGCCAGCCCTCCCAGAGCCCTCCATCACTTCTCTGCTGCCACCTCCAGAAAGTGCCTGCAGACTCTCCACCAAGCTGAGCCTGCCCCTCCCAGATGCCAAGCTCGCACCTCCTGCCAGCGTGGCGCGACGGATGATGGATGGAGACGGTTTCCTGGGGTGCCTGGTACCAGGCCCTCGGTGCCAGCTGAACTGGGGTCTCCCCCGGGTGCCTCCAGACCCTCACCACTCCTACGTGACCCCTCTGTGCTCCTCAGAGAGCCCTCTGCGCACGCGAGCTCGGCGGGCATGTGTTCCGCCTCCACGACACGCCGCACTGACGCCCCATTCTGCATGCCAGCTTCGCAAATCCTGGCTTACGTCTTCCCCTAGAAAAGACAGTTCTGGAAGACAGGCGGGTGTCCCTCTAGAAATGACTTTCTTTATGAGAGTTTGTTTTGTTTTAAATGTGCAGAGCCTGTGTGAGACGCTCGTACTTGCGCTGTCGGTTAATACTCACAGGGCATTCCAATGTGTGAGTGAGGAAGGGGCTTACAGGGAGGTTCTAAAATGCCAGCGTCTTCCAGGGCATTAAACAGAGGAACTCCGATTTAAACCCCAAATTCTATGCCGTGGAGCCTACTACTTTCCACTACATTTTCTCTGTCTCTTCGTTAGTGCAGAAATACAGACCCTGCTATGGACTGAAGGGTTGTCTCCTCCCCAAATTCGTATGTTGAAATCCTCACCCCAGCATGATGCTATTAGGAGGTGTGGGCTGTGGGAGATGAGGGGGTCATGGCTTCAGTGCCCAAAGAGCCCAAAGGAGGCCACTCATCCCTTCCACCATGTAAGGATGGCCATGTATGAGCCACAAAGCGGACCCTTAGCAGACACTGAATGGGCTGGCACCTCAATCTTGAACTTCCCAGCTTCCAGAGCCCTGAGAAATGAATTCCTGTTGCGTCTTAGCCACCCAGTCTGTGGTGCTTGTTAGAGCAGCTTGCCTGGACTGAGAGTGCTCTGGGCCTGCCAGCTTCCTCCCGCACCCTGCTCGGCCACTGCATGTCAGTAGTGCCTCCCAGGACCCGCCTCCCTTTATCTTACACCTGCTGCTGTCTGTGTGAAAATCCTGATTCCCCTCCTTCTCTAAGCCTCTAGTTCTTTGCCAGAGGAGCCTAAGATATTCCCTTTAGCCCATACAGAGGCTGCTGCCTGCACATTTGCACAACTGAATGCTTTGTTTCAGGAAATCCATGCCTCAGCCGGTTCTCACTGCATCTCTGGAGGAAGGGAGTCTCCCTTCCTTCACTGCGTACATAGTGCTTATGGAGGGAAAGACAGCACAAGGCTAAATCCTAAACCAGTACTTTGTAAACCATTTGTGTGTATATGTGTTTGAAGGAGTAGGGTCTTATTATTTTTTTTCTAACTAGAGAAATCTCCTGTGGACCCAATCCATAGAACACGACAACGCTGTTCCAGGGGAAACCTCGGCCCTCTCTTTGAGTTTTCCCCTTGGGACGCCTTTTCCCTCCGCAGGCTCCGGTAGCCCCCAAAGCAGTCCCACAGAGCCCTGGGGTGCCACTAACAACCGCTGAAAAAGCAGCGTAACATTTCCAAATGACCAACTCCATTTCATTAGCTATTTCTGATACAGACACAAGCTGAATTTTCTCCTCTCTGGGTGGCCCCTGCACCAAAAGTCTGCTTTCGGGGATCTGGGGACTGCCGGCCAGGTCCTGGGTGCACTTCCCACTGTCCCTCACACTGCAGGGCGAGGACAGGCGCGACTCGCTGCAGCCTCGGCCGAGCCGGGACGACGTGGGCAGAGGCGAGGACAGCACCAGAGGCACAGTCCTAGTCACTGCGTTCCTCGTGCTGCCCACAGCGGCCCCAGCGCAGGGACCGTGTCCGACGGTGGCACGTGCTCGAGAAGTATGTGATAATGGGTCGAAAACTATACAGACCATTCCTGTATCTTCCCAGCCTTTCTCCAGACGAGGAAATCTTTCTCCAAATCTCATGCCCAATTTCCTCATATATTTGGGTTTTCATTAACCAGCCTCTGTACTACCCGAGCGAGGACCTGTCCTGGATTTTTCCAATCCTTTGTAAGATGCAGAGCCGAGCCGTGACTATGTTTATTCTTTGGGGCAGACAGTGAATGAGCACCTACTACGGAACGGATGCTGTCGCGTGCTGGGGAAACAGACGATGGAGACACAGCTCCCGCCTGCCAGGACCTCAGAGAAGACAGATCCCTGAAAACAGCTGCAACAGACACCTCAGGGCCTGAGGGTTGGGAAACCACCTCCTCCTGGTTTCCACATGCTGCTTGGATTTTCCTATAGGGGCAACCCACCATCCGTGTGACTTTTTAAATGGCTTGGGCCCACTGAGTCTGCAAAACACATAGGTTGAGGGTGTGAACTGACCACCTTGCTGCAGACTCTGGCCCTTCACCTTGCCCATGCGTCCTTGGCAAGTCCCTTAACTCCCTGTATCTCAGTTTCCTCTTCTTCAAAGTGTTGTTGTGAACAGGATTGTGTTAAATAATGCGTGTGAAGTGCTAAGAACAGTTTCTGGCACGTAGTGCGTATTCGATAGTTACCAGCCTCCCCATGCTCGTCTAAGGGACCTCGAGGACAAACGGGACTATTTAATGGATGAGCTTGCGCAGCTTCCCATGCCTGCTCCACCACAGTGCATCGGGTTTCTTTGTTCCCCTTGGTCCACGAAACCCTTGCTCCTGTCATTCTGTCACGTTAAGTCCAAAGAGGACATTGCCAAGCCCCCGGCCTTCCCAGGTCTGGCCAAGGGGACGCCCATCACCTAGCTCTGTATCTGTGCAGTGAGTAGCAGGGCAGCCAGCCCCCACTGCATTTTCTGGTGTTTTTGAGATCCTTTAAGGGCGGAAGGGGTACAAACATCCAAATATGGCCTATGGTAGTGAAGTTTAATAAGCTATAACTTGACCCGCTGCCTCTGACACCTCCCTCCGCAGATAATCCTGATCACGTTCTCTGTCACACAGGAGGCACACGATGTCTCTTGAAGCTCGACGTCCATAACAGTGTGCTAGCATCGGAAATCCTTCAGCTGCACAATGCAATACCTAATGGCGTTGTGGATTTTAAACTCAACTTCTCTGGGTTTTACTCTTCCTCCAGTGGGACTCAGAGGTGACTTCTTGTGCACAGTGACACCAGGAAGTCACAGCCCTTTGGTTACCTTTCCAGTTAAGCCAGAAAAACATTAGAGGCAAGTCAATAAAAGTCTGTGGAACAAGAAAATGTGAAAGGATATTAGAGCACAATTTGTCCAACCTTCTTTGCTTTCTAACGAATGAGGAAACCAAGGCCCAGAAAAGGCTAGTGACTCCTCCAAGGCCACCAACAATGTCTGGTCCTTTCGACTTCATCAGGACATGGTGGTGACAGGAGTTGGGAGGGGCCTGCCATCTCCAAAAATTATGATGATCTTCACTATGGAAGGGAAAGAGCTTCTAAATCAAAAATAAACAGTGAGAGGGCTGTTGAAAGAATGAGATGAGATAATGCATTTAAACACCTTAACCTGGTGCCGGGCACCACATTAAAATGCTGAGTAAAAACAATGCCCCCTGGGCCAAACACAGGATAAGATGGTTGCACGGACGTTATTGTGCAGTTACCTCATTGTATCATTCTACAAAGTCCTGTCGCCTCCTTCCTTTATTGCCTATCCATTAGTTAATTCAGTCTGCAAAGCTAACCTTTTCGGTTCAGGTGCTAAGATGAATAGTAAATATCGTCCAGCCGGTGCTCACAGACGTGGTGACATAACATCACCACACAGTGTAAGACACCATAAAATAGAGGCTCCCAGTTGCTGTGTCTGGTGGTCATCAGAGCTGTCCACACGCACTCAGGGCACGTGACGGTATTGTGGTCCCCATCCCCTTTCCACGGCCAGTGGAGTGGGAGCAGAAGGGCTGATTTCACTTCCAAGTGGAAGCGGTAGGAGCCAGGGCTGCCTCTCTCCTCGCTTCAGCTCTGGCAAGCAGAGCAGCCAGGTTGGAGACGGTGCTTCTCCTCCAGCCCCGTCCCCTGCTGACAAACGATGGCTGTGTCGTGTAAGCAACAAATAGAACTGCGTGATCTGAAGCCACTGAGCTTTTGAGTTTGTCACCACAGCAGCACTGTAACTTACCCTGGCGCACCCTGGAATGACAAAGATAAAGATTTCTTGCTTTTCCATCAGCACCCCTTCCACTGTCTGGAGCCCAGACTTCATGCACACCGTGCTGCTCCACACTGCTGTTTTCTTGTAACCAAAAGACATTTGCCAGCCTGAAAGTCTCACCTCCTCCCCAACACTTGACTCTCCTTAGATAATGAGTGACCCCTAAGTGAAGGGCAAAAAAGCATTCCACACCTCCTCCTTCAGCCCTCCCCATCCCCTGCCTCCTGGCTTCTGCCTAAATGAGCAATAGATGAAGCAATTGTGTTTTAATAAAAAAAATTGATTTACCTTTTAAGCATTTTAACAAATGGCAGAACACACAGATCTCTAAAGATTTATGCCCACAATTTGCAAAATTATTTCTCTATCGATCAGCATGGGTTTGTTTTTCGCAGGTTCAGTCAATTAAGTAGTAACATTCAGGTAGGTAAATTAGTCGAGACCATGAAGTCCCTGGTGAAGGAAGATACTTGTATTCTCAGATGGAGGGATGTCAGCTGTGTAGGCAAGCAAAGTCTGGGAGAGGAAGTAAGTGCAGGTGGAGAGAAGGGAAAGGTAAAATCAGGGTACCTGACTGTCTGACATTAGAATGCCACACTGCCACTCGGCAGCTCGATCCCACAAGATATACAGCCAGCCTGGCCCCTATAGTCTGACCAGGGAGATGGAAATGGGAGGGCAGGGCCAGAGTCGGCTGTGGGCAGCCACGTGGAGCCCTCATCGCCTGCCCATTCCTGAGCATGTGCCCCTTGCACCCCACCCCACCCCAGCCTTTTTCCCTGGGTTTTGCAAGCAGCTCAGCAATTGGGGCTGCTAAAAGGTCTGAATTTTAGGAAAAGAGCTCAGGAGGATTACACCAAAATATGAACAGGTGTTTTCTTGCGGTGGGAGAAGAGAGTTGATTTTTATATCGAAGAAGCCTTACCCTGCTTTCCAGTATTTTTCAGGGTGATCATGTGCCACCTATATAATAGAAGAAAACAAAAGCTTTTTGTAAAAAATAAAAATCCAGTCATCTGAAGGGCTCATGGCTCAGTCCAAGGATTTGTCCACACCAAACGTACCTTCCAGCTGGTCAGCAGCTTAGGTGACTCAGCAGCCACCTCTAGTTACCCTTGGTGCTCACTCACCTTCCACCTGAGGCACCAGAACAGCCATAGATTCTCAAGCCAGACTTCTGGAGCCAGTAGCACCTGTTTCAAGATAGGCATGTGATTTTCTTTCTTTCTTTCTTTCTTTCTTTCTTTCTTTCTTTCTTTCTTTCTTTCTTTTTCTTTCTTTTTTTTTTTTTGGTTAATAATGTGTCTAAGAGTTAAGTTCATATAGATAGTTTATAACTTACAGAACAATCTCAGTACTCATCTGATTCATTCTCACATCAAATCAAAGACATGGGTATCAAGTGTCCCATTTTATTGATGAAGAAACTGAGGCTAAGATTCTGACTGTCTAATCAAGCTCCATTCTTTTTCCTTTGTATTAATCATTCCCTCCTGGCTGTTCCTGAGTTGAAAAAGCATACTCTCTCTCATCCTGGTGGATCAATAACAAAAGCAAGAAATCAAGAAAAAAAAAAAAAAAGAAGGCAGGAAAGATGAAAAAGAAAGAAAGAAAAGAAAGAAAAAGTGCTGTACAGGCACTGTGCTGGGTGCTGACGACACAGAGGGGTATTGCATGCTTCCTGGCATCAAGAAACTTCTGGAAGGAAGGAAGAGAGAAATGCAAACTGCTGATCCCGGGACAGTGGCCCCAGGGCCCCTTGTAGAGGCCTCTTGTAGAGGCCCCTTGTAGAGGCCATTCCCCTATGAATGAGGGAAGAGGGAAATTGTTGATCTTGCAGAAAGGAAGTCAGGAGAAGAAATAAAGACATCTTTTAAAAAGTGATATTTGAACAGGACCCTTGCTGAAAAGAGGGGGTGACCACATTAAGGATTTGTCCTCCCATTCACTTGAGAGGAGACTCTAAAGGTAAACATTGTTTTCAAGGCTCAAGAAAATGGACTGTGATGTGGAATTCTAGGCACTGAGACCAGGGTCAGGATTTGGGTAGAGACATATAGGGAGTGTCTCAAACCAAACCCCGCGGAGAGCACCTATTCAGCATCTTCAAAAGGGTCACCTCACCTAGGGTGCAGCGCTTGCTTGCTACCAAGGCCTGAAAATTGCTGCAGCGCCAGCTTCCTTTCCAGCTCCAGTCCCAAAAGGATGCTGGGCTGCGCACCTTCTATTGTGTGCCCCGTGGACTCTGACTTTTCTGCTGCTGGCACCAAGATCCATCCCCATGTGGATGGGGGCAAAAGACAAAGCAGCCGATGGCTAATCGCTCTTTCAGTGGGAAGATAGCTCTCTCTTCTGAGCAAATATGGACACATGTTATTCTAGAAACTCTCTGTGTACTCACTGGTGTGATTCAGTGATATTTGTTCTTTCAATCATCCTGCAAGTATTTCCCATATTCACTCAACAAATATTTATCTGAAGGCATGTTTAATGAATGCTTAGTTACTATGTCTCCTACACTGCTCAACACCCTCTAAATGGCTTCCTGTTTCCCTCAGAGGGAAAGCAATGTCCGTACGATGGTCCATTAGGCCTGTGTGGCTCGCCCTTGCACCTCTCTGAAATCGTCTCCACCTCTCCCTTTACTCATTCTTTTCCAGCCACACCGGCCACCTCGATCTTCCACTGTTCCTCATGGACTCCAGGTATTTTTCTATTTTGCACCTGCTTACTTTTCTTCTTCTAGCACCAAGACCTCTCTCAGCCCCTAACACAGAAAACAAAAGTCGGATGTCCTCTACATTATCTTCCTTCAGACAGCCGCGTCTTGCTCCTACAATTCCTTCAAGCCTCTGCTGCAATGTCACTTTGTCCGAGAGACTCCCCTGGCCACCTGACATACAGAGTGCCAACTCCCCATCTCTATCCATCCTTTTTATTGAGCTTTGTTTTCCCATAGTGTTTAGAATGACTGTCATGCTACATGATCATTTATTCAATTGCTTGCACTCTCCCACTACAATGAAAGCCCATGAGAGCAGACACGTTGCTTGTCATTGTACCCCCAGTGCCTAGCATTGCCTAGTATATAGTAGCTGCTCAATAAATACATGTTCAATGAACTAATGAATCCAGGGATGGGGGCTGGGGCTGGGTGGGAGCTATGGCAATAGGGTGGGTTTCTGTGCTGCTCGCCATTTTCCATTAGCGGCTCTCTTCCTTTATTTAAAGGAAAACCCGCTGGTGTATCTGCAGGCTGACAATAAGAAGCAACTGAGTGAGACGCTCAGCCCTGACTACTGTCAGAGACAAGACACAGGTCTAAATGATCCATTGCTGGGTTCCGGTCTGGCAGTTCCCATCTAACCTGCAAGTGCCAGGTAATTGGATTGGTAATGGGATATGGAGACTTTCACCTTGAGGTCACTGCCTCACTTCCAGCCCACGAGACAGCTGCAGCTGAAAGTCATTGCTCTTGGGGGGCAGTTCTGAGATCTTTGGGGAAAATTTGAATCTGAGCTTCAGTGTAAGGCTGGGTCTACTCTCGAGGAGAGAGCTTGCAGTCTCTTTTCGACACTGTCTTGTACCCTTCATCCCTGGAAGGCAATGTGAGGCCTTGGCTAGGACTACCCAGGGCTACAGAAGAAGACAGGAGCCCTGGTCCAGCCTGGGAGTCACAGCCCTTCCTTGGAAGTGATCTGAAACAGTGATCACAATGTCACTGTTCTGGAGGGCGGCTGGGCTGGGCCTTCACCTCCACTGTCTGGCTTTTCTTAATAATAACCAATAGGCAGGACCTCTGCCCAGCAGTCAGATTGTTCTGCCTGGTCATAAACAGTAGGGGAGAGACCACGGCTCTGGAGTCTCAAAAACATGGGTCTGTATCCTGGATTGGCCTCTTTCTAGTTCTAATCCTAAACCAATTAGTTAACCTCTCTGCATTTCCCTTTCCTGTCTCTAAACTAGGGATGAAAGCACCCGCCACGTGGCACCATCGTGAAGGTTAGAGGTAGTTTATCCAAACCACTAGCACAGGCCTCACATTCAGGGGGTGCTCAAGAACCCACAGCAGAGGAGCAGAGGAGCAGGGGTCCTCTTCCCAGGAACTAGAAAGGGGCGTATTTATGGCTCTGCCCAAGGAGTCCATTTATTTTTCATTCATCAGATTTTTATTGAAGCCCAATCAGCAATGGGCACCGTGGTGGAAAATAATTAAGTAGCCAGTGTGCTAAGAGTAACGAATGGGTGGGGGCAGGCACAGAACTAAAGGGCCACTGCTTCAGGAAACATATCAATTAGCAAATAAGCATATATCAGAACAAAACACAGGCAAAAAAGCTTCCACGTGGAACAAAAAAAACTCACTACAGCTGGGGGGTGTCTCACCCCCCTTTGGCAGGCCCTTTCCAGGGGGCATAAAAGGGCCTATTAAGGGGACTTTCATGGAGGAAGTATATTTGATCTATTTACATAAGCGACAAGGAGTGTGAGCAGACAGTCGGCAGCCTTAAGGACTTCCTCCTGCGCCACCGGAGTTGGCTGGCAGGGACCTGTGTTTACGCTTCGTCACCCCAGGACTGCAGCCCATTCTGCAGGGCTCTGCAGCCAGGCTGGGCTGACTCACGGTGGCGTGTGGCTGCGGAGCTGACAGCAGTGGCCTGATTTCGGACATGTGACTACACTGCAGGCTGCCAAGCAGGAGGCTGAGGGAGGAGGCTCCTTATTGTATAAGCCAGGCCATCTGGGGACACGGTGAGGCACAGAGAAGAGTTGAATGGGGCTCTGAGCAGCTCCAGTGCCCCCGGGCACCCCTCCCCGCAGCTCTGCTGCGCTGGCACCTTAGGGCTGGGGGCATTTCAAAGACCAGCCTCAGGGGAAAACAGGACGTATATTTGTCCTGTCCCGAGACATCCTAAACGGGCACAGAGATGCCTCGCCTGGCTGAGACAGCTGGGCTGCAAGCTCAGCGCCCAAGTCCTCGGGGACCAGCGCAGGGGACCAGAACGTGGGACAGGGCACTGGCCAGCAGGGGCAGGACTTCTTGCCTCACCCTCCAGCCAGTCTCCTGAGGGACGCTACTCTCCTTCCCGTCTTCCCTCAGGAGACACTGCCACTGAGGCCCCCGGCTCTGCCACTGTGGAGTCACAGTCAAGTCAGTATGTCTCGGGGACCCATCCTCCTTTAACACAGAAGGACAACAGCTCTGTCCCTTCTTATCCTTGTCCCACAGGAATGTTAAGAAAATAAAACGAGGCGGCCAGTGTGAAGGAGCTCTGGATGTAAAAGAGCTGGTGCCAAAGCTCAGTCCGTGCCCCGCGCCCTGCCCCCAGGTCTGCCGGAGGAAGGACCGCAGTCCACGCTGCCTGCGCAGCAGCACGAGGAGCAGCTGGCCAGCGTGGACGGCAGAGACTCCACGGCTTGCATGGGGAAGTCCCTGCCACCAGACACAGCCATGGGCAAAACCAGAACATAGGCAAAGGTTGTCTGCGTCCTGCCTTTATCCCAAGACACACAGTTCCCTCTCATCTGGGCACCCAGAGCGTCTTCTGGTGATGGACTGAGTCACCTATCCAGGAGATACCTGCCTTTGGAAAGGCTACCTGGAGAGGACATAATACTTTAGCCCCAAGCAGGAAGCCCATCTAACCACAGAACTTCGGCTGAACACCACCTGGACGGGGGCCCTGTGTGGAATGAAGACCCTCCCCGTTGACTTTGAGCGTCAGTTCCCGGAGCAGCTGCCGGGCTGCCGGGCAACACTGGCTACGGTGCTGCTCTCCCACCCCTGCTGTCCTCCCTGCGTCTGTCATTTCGTCCTCCCGACCTCAGGTGTGCTGTTGCTTCTAGGTGCTTTCAAAGCTCAGACTGCACAGAGGGCAAAAGTGAGCCCGAGGAAGGGGGGCGAGGAGGGATACAGGTGTGACAGGAGAAGAGGACAGCTGCTTCCTAATGATGCATTTTGGTATCATCAAGGAGACAGTTTAATGCTATTGTTTCTGTGCATATTAAACCACTAATCCACATCCTGTTTTGGCAACACGGGCTACCTCACATCTGTATGCCTTACCTACAATCTGTAAAGCTAATTTGTTAAACAGCTTTCTTCTCCCAGGGGAATGAGGTCATTGGTCACAGAAGATTGATTAAGCTCTTGGAGAATCAACATTAATGAAAATCAACACTGCCTAATGAGTGTTTTTATGGCAGCCTCGTAAAAAAGAATTTTAAAAGGAGAAACAAATAAACAAAAACAGCAAGAAAGGACAGGAGCCTTCCCTCCTGATGTCTCTCAATCCTCATGTTAAGCTTGGTATCCGGACAGCGGCAGACATTCCCTCCGCTGGGCCAGCCTCCCTCCTCCCCGCCCAACCCTGACTCATGGGCGTTAGGTCTAGATGGTTTTCACGTGTGTGTGCACACCTTGTTCCAAAGACACTTCCCTTTGTTCAGGCCAAATGTGTGGAGAGAAAAATAGACTTTCAATCAGAAAACCTGTTTGAACACTAGTGGCACCATTTACTAGGTGACTTTGGGCGGGAATTAACCTCTCTGGCCATTTGCACATCTCTAACACAGGGATACTAGTTCTCCCCACGGCTCCCCAGTAATGGCATCGCACTGAGAATCCCCAGCTAGTGTGTGTGGATGATTTTTTAAACCACAAAGTCCTCTGTAAATAAATAGAGGGATCTCACTGTTTGTAAGGCCTGTGGCTGGCGGCAGGTCGGCCAGATATGAGAGTCACACAAGCGGGCTGGAGTCCAGGCTCAGAGCCAGCTCAGCAGTCAACCTGCTATAGGACCTCAGGTTCCTTTACCCTCCTTAGGCCACTCTTCATCTGTGACATAGACTCGCCACAGCGCTGCATTTTTAGAGTTTGGGAGGATAGAGTGGGGAAAAGGAGATAAAGTGCCTAGGACAGTGTTAGAAATGGGCCAGAGTGATTAGTGATTCTCCCTCCACATAACTCCACCCTTCTCTCTCCACGATGGAGGGCGAGAGAACCCGGAGCACCTTCCAACCTGCCCACCAGCAACGGCCGTGCACAGACCAAACCGCGAGCCCCTGGGGCCACGCAGAAGCCAGATGGAAACAGACACTGAGCAATTCCAGCCCCCTAATACCGTTGGGGCCCTGGGCTCCAAAGCAGGGAAAAGGCCGGGAAGGAATTGAATAGACTCATGGCAGGGGGTTGGGGAAAGAGTTTGGGATGCCCAACTGTCAAAGAGACACACTTGAGAAGTATCAAAATAACCGTACCTTGAGAAGGTGGTGTAAGGGAGATGATAGTACCTATGCTCACTGCAGTGCTAGAACAAGCAGAGGGGTTTAAATCAAAAAGGGGGTGATTTAGCAAACATGCGAAAAACTAAGAAGGGAAAGGAAGGAAGGGGGGGTGAGGAGAGAAGAAAGAAAAGAAAGAAAGAAAGCGTTATCTCAGAAGGAACTTTTCCACCGCCCCACCCCAGAATGTTTTTGTTAAATTAAATATATAAAGAAAATGAATCAGTAAAAAAATCTGTTCTTTCCTATTTTTTCCATTTTGTTTTTCCAGTTCTTCATGTCTCTAATTTTACCTAAATGATAATTTTATGAGCAAATCAAGTTATACATAATACATTTTGTGTTTCTTCTTAGCAAAATGATTTTAGATATGTAAATTGCACTACAAAAATAAATATTGCATGATATTCTAATTTTTCACCAAATTTACATTCTCCTTTCCCCCAAATTCCCCAACCCTCTATCTGTAGTAGTTTTAACATTTCCAAGACCTTGACATTTATAAATTTAGCTTAGATCTAAGAGAGAAATGACTTCATTTGGGATTAGGTGGTGCTTTTTGCTGGTTGACAAGGTCCTAAAATCTAGTTGGCAAATATTATTTCATCTCTGGACTAGTGATTAGAAAGGTGGAATTGTATGGAATCGACTAAAATGGAACAGGATGGGCCCCCTATGTTTGTGTGGCAAGATTTTTGAAATCTCTCCATTATACATAACATCTTCAGGCTCAAATGTACTTGAAATCCCCCCAAGACCCTGTCTCCATTTCCTGAGGTGCACGCCTGGTGAAATGGGCATTTGAATTCTCCCCAGTCCTCGGAGGCGGAGAGACATGGCAGGTGCCCCTGTCCTGGCCCTATTGCTAGAAGCTCTCTAGGGTTCATGCTGGCATCAAACCCCACATGAAATCTAGTGAGGGTTTATAGCCAAAAGCTTTGACCATTGATTATCCAGATTGAGCTCATGTCCATCTTCTGGAGATCCTGAGAATAAAAAACTGCTAGTTAAATTACATAGAGCTGCGCTGGCCAATATGGTATCCACTAGCCACACATGACCATTTAAATTAATACTACTAAATAAAATTAAAATTTCAGTTTCTCAGTTGCACTAGCCACATTTCAAGTGCTACTTAGCCACATAGGGTAGTAGCTTCTACACCAGACAGCACAGATATAAAACATTGCCATCATTGCGGACAATTCTATTGAAGGGAAATTGAGAAGAATGAAGAAATTAGCAATTATTAAGTGCTTGCTATGTACCAGGGGCTCATTAAAGTATCTGATAGTCTATGTAGTAAGTAATATCATCCCCACTTTCAAATGGAGAATTGGAGGCTCAGGAAATTTCATCTATCCAGAGTCCCATAGTTAGTGGCGAAGCTGGTGAATCTAGCAGTGTCCAACCCTAAAACTCTGTGGTAGGTCTTGGGATGAGACCAGGGTGAGGACGATGGACATGTACAGAGGGTGTGTGTGGGTATGGAGATGCGAGATAATGAAAAATTGGGCCAGAAACGAAAATAACTAGCTTTAATAGAAGAAGCAGATGCCCTCCCTTCACCACGCACCTCCAAGGGGAAAAGCAGCAGCTGCCCTTTCCATTAATGCACCAGTCCTGCTTCCTGTGGGCACAGACACTGAGTAGCCATCAAGACTGCATTGCTAGCTCCTGGGGAATAAGCACAATATTAGAATCATGTAATCCTATCTGCTGAAAAGTCATCATCACAGGGGGTTTCTAGATACACCATGGGCTCAGCCCTCTGTTACTGAGGCTCGAGAGAACCTCTTCACATTGGGAGAATGACAGCAGCTCCACCTAACACAGCCCAGGCTGCGGGCAGAGACTCAAGAGAGTAGGTCTCATTTCCTCCGAGGGGTTGCTATGAAAATAGCTGCACGGCAGGGTCAATATGACCTATTTATAGAGAGCTTCAGCAGCCAGAGTGTCCTGGAGCAGCTCCTTGCATCCTCTTTGACTAGTAGAAAGAGACTCAGTGCCGTCCTTCCCAACAGCTGTGGTGTCAGCCAGTCTGTGAAGTCCATGAACAGCAGCAAGAGCTGAGCAGCAGCAGCTTGTAGGAGGAGGCTGCCGCAGCAAAGAGGCACATTCGTAGCCTCACTCACACACTCACAGTGGACATGGGGGGTCCAAGGCTTCTTGGGGTAGGGATGGAGGTCACGATCCAGGCAAAGGAGGCACACTAGGTAGAATGTGGGGATGGATGGAGTGAGAAGCTCCTGCTGGGTAACATCTCAGGTCTACTTCTGAAGGAGCGCAGCATGTCATTGAGGTCAGAGGAGCTGGGCATGGCTGTAAATGCTTGGTGGTTTGTGTTCTCTTCTAAATCACACGCTCCATAACAGAAGGAGCTATGTGTTAGCTCCCCTTTCCTGCCTCACCCCACTGCCTAGAACGGGGAAGGCACTTGGCAAATACCCTGATTCTCAGCAATGAAATGAGGGATCCTCATGTAGTAGTTAGGGTTCTTCATAGAAAGAACCAATAGAATACATAGAGTATATGAGAGGAGATTTACTGCAGGAATTGGCTCCTGGAATTAAAGGGGCCAAGAAGTTTTACGAGACGCCATCTGCAAGCTGGAGACACAAAAGCGGGTGGTGTGATTCATCCTGAATCCACAGGCCTGAGAACAGGGGCTTGGAAGGGATTGATGCAAATTCTGGAGTCCGAAGGCCTGAGAACCAGGAGTTCTGACATCCGAGGGCAGGAGAAGATGAATATCCCAGCTCAAGGAGAGAGAGAATTCACACCTCCTCCACCTTTTTGTTCTGATTTGGCCCTCAATGGATTGGAGGACGCCCACTCACACTGCTGAGGGAAGAGTCTCTGCTGATTCAGATACTAAGCTCACCCAGAAACACCCCACAGACACACCCAGAAATAGCGTTTTACCCACTATCTGGGCATCCCTCAGCCCGGGCAACTTGACACATAAAATTAACTATCACAGTTCACTTCATGGAAGACTAGTTTTAAAAGATGCTAATGGGTATTTTAAAAAGAAGAAGAAGGAAACAAAGAGAAAGAAAGCCTTCCATGGTCAACTTAGTTTGGAAAGCATTGGATTAACAAGGTTCAACAAGGGCAATTTACTGTAGGATTTCTCTGAGCCTTTTAAATGATAATGAGGGGAATATAGAAAGCAGCATTTCCTTCCTAAGCCTAATTGACCATGGAATTCTTTTTCCACAGAGCTTCGTATGGGACTATTGTTCTGTGGAGGCACCGATCAGGACCTCTGACTTCATCTCACTATTGTGGTCTTTAGATAAAGCAAGTATGCTGCTTTGAGGTTGATTGGCTAATCAATGAATTGTACCACTACATAAAGCATCCCTGGAGGCACACATCCCTAGATTCATTTATCCACCTAGGCAACTAAAGGGTGCTCACCTGCATTAATGTTGGTCTCAAGAACATAGATTTCTTCTTGTCTGTTTCTGTACCAATGATACAGTAATTACTTGACCAGCAATCAGTCAAATTCAGCACCACATCAACACTGAATTAATTTATCTATTAATATTTTTGAGCACCTACTATATGAAAAGTATGATCTTATACAACCCATCTGTAAAAGATGAAAGGATTATTCGAGTTCTCCAGAAATTTGCAACCAAATTGGGGAAATTAGAAATATCCATTTTTCCCTCAGGGTATCTGTTCCCTGCTGCTGTTCATACCCCCACCTTAAGATGCCTTCTTTCTGGTTGCTTTACTCAATTATCTTTCTCAAAATGCCTTCATTTTCACAATCTTAGCTGGAGATAGTTCTGTGTTTTTGGGCTTGTGTACAGTATGTATTATTCATATGCTCGCTTGTTTCTGAACAACTTATGAAAACCAACTAGAGATTAATTCATAAAAAATAAGCTTTTTTCCCTCTCTCCCTTTATGGGGCCAGATCTGTTTCTCTGCCACAATTGTATTGGCTGATTGGGTTTCTGCTCTCCCTCTGCCCCCATTCTGTAGGAAAATCATGTCTCTTTAGTATTGCTGCCACATATCTTTTCATGTGCCTGAAATATATACCATTGTGTTCTGACTTTTGTTTTGTGCAGAATCCCTTTTATGCTCTATCTTCTGCAAGGTCCCTCTGTCTTGGCAGCCAAAGACACTTCTGTTTGCAGCCGGGAGATTTCCATTGTACTTTGCACATCGCAAGTTTTTTTGTTCTGCGTGGTGGCCTTTTGTAGTTGAGTTTGCTAATGTTTCCAGTGGAAAACAGACACAGCCACACTTTATCAGTCTTATTCTGCTCTAAGCCACAGTTGCTGAGCCACTGAGGGGACCAAGATCCTCCCTGTTCACAAGGGAGAAGATGGCAGCATAAAGCATCCATGTGTTCCTTATTGAAGGTGAGAGCAGCAGATGTTTGATGGCTGGGGATTTTAATTTTCTGACTTCAGACATCTTAATCCTCTTTCTACATGGGAATATGCCTGTTACTCTTTTTCCTAAGAAACACACTTCAGCTTCCTCCTCCGTCATCCGGCTCTGGGCCAGCCACCATGGGGTCACTCCCTCTCTGACTCCCAGCAGGGCTTGGGAATAGAGTGTAGAGATAATGGCTTTTCCTCCCTGTCCGGCTCCCTACCTTTCACTCTCAATTATGGACACAAACAATACTTCAATTTCATGGTCATGAACCATTCTCCGGCACTTTGTGTACAACTTAGAGTTGGGATCTGAGACTCAAAAAAATATCTGATGCATGGCTGATGGCACTTACCTCCTCTCCCTGGCAGCCCAAACTTTGGGGGAAGCTATCAGGCATGCCCGCTGCCTCCCAACACACCTTCCCAGAGTCCTTCCTCTGTGCCTCCTGCTGGTTCAGTTCTTCAGGCACCTGGAATAGCAGTGACCATGGTTTAGAATTGTAGTCTGAGAGGTAGAAAGAGGGGAGGGCATGAAAAGGCAGTGACCCACAGGGACACAATGCTATTACCCTCACATGTAATGCATCTATTCAATCATGGAAGAAATCTTGACACAAAAGTCATCTACGTCAATTTGGCCTTGTATGACAATCCCAGGCTACTCTCTTAAAGAGTGTGTGTGTCTGTGTGTGTGTGTGTGAGAGAGAGAGAGAGAGAGAGAGTTAGTCCTCTGGTTTGCTATCTCAAATCAACTCTTACGGTTTTAAAACTTCTTTTTTAAAAAATATACCCTTACATGAATGGTTGTCATTTTCTTCATCTCTTCTTCCATATTTTAATTCATTATCATATATTTCCCACTAATGTAGTCTAAAACACACATTCATATCAATGTTCACTGAAATCTCATCCTTTCCTTTCTTTAATCAGTCTCTCTCTCTCTCTCTCTCTCACTCTCTCTCTCTTTCTCTTGGTTTTTGTTTGTGTTTTTTCTTTGGTACTCTTGACTCTATTCCCCCTTCTTTGACAAATTACAGTTTATTAGTTGTTATGGCAACTCTGTATTGCTCTGAATAACTCCCTCTCGTGATGTGGCTGCAAATGAAGGTGTTAGAAAAATAAAGACAGGTTTATGCTCCCCCAGTCTCTTCCCTAAGCCTTTCCCCCACCCTCATTATCATCGCTACCCAACACTCCCCAACCCCCATCCTACACACAGGTAGCAAAGAACCCCCAAAATAAATAAACAAAAGGCTATATCTCTTTGATTGTCCACAGCAGGATTATTTACAACTATAACAAAAATGGAACTGTAGACTGCTTGAGCTAGAGTAGCATGTTGTGATTTGTGGCACTTTTGGAGTCTGCTTCTCAGTTTTGGAATAGCAATCACCACAACAGGCCAACTGTGTTAGGAGAGACAGGTGGCACATTCCATCCTAATTTTTTCTGGCTTCAGCTTCTGCCATTCATGCCTTACCTGAGACCCCTATGGGGCGATTATGATCAATGCCCATTAGAACTACCTCATTCCCTTGACTTCAGCCAAACATCCTATCTGAATCAGGACTAAACGGCCTATCTACTAAATGCATATAAAGATCTCCAAACTTTTCACTAAATTATTCCAGACTCCACACTCCACACCCCTTTAGGAATACACTTCACTTCTATGTATCTTCCTAACAAGTTATTTTGCTGTCACATTTTCTCTGACATCTGTCACCTTGGTATCTAAGCACTCTGGCAAATTCATGAGGCTAAAAACAAACACGTATGTGGGAAGGGGGAAAAAAGCTCTTCTTTTCTGCTCTCTCATCTCCATAGGGACAGAGTAGCAAAAAGAGGCTATGATTCTCCAAGGTCATGCTGTGCAAAGACAACATAACAGAGCCAAGTAAAGAGTGCAAAATCCTAACTTCCAGTCCCTGACCTCCCTAATGCAGCAATATGCAGTCTGGAATCAGCGTCAGTGTTTCTGCAGAAATCACCAGAGGAAATTTTGCGGTTCTGGCCAGAGCCAGGAAAGGATCCTCACAAAATTGAACATATTTCCCTCCCTTTCAGGATCCGGGCCTTGTCTCCTTCTCTTACTGCTGAACATTCAAGCCCTATTTCAGCTTTCATACTTAATGACTCAACTCATTCAATCTAATTGGGGATCTTCCACAGGCAAACAAATGTTAGAGATGGGTAAGATTCTATCCTCAAGGATTTATAATCTAGCAAGAAGAGATAAGATACATGTGTAAAAATTATTTACTAAGCACATACTATTTGTTATTCTAAACTCTGAAGAGGGAGCAATAGATAAAACATACAAATATTCTGTTCTAATGGACCTTATCTTTATAGTGGGGGAAACAGACAATAAACAGATAAACAAACAAGAGACATTACATTAAAATATAATACAAGATGAAATGTGATATAACATAATGGAGATATAGATAAAATTGCTCAACACTTTTTCACAAGGATTTAAGTGGCTAAATGGGAATATGATCTAGTTTCAGAACTGTATTTTTAAAAACCTAGACCTCTGAATATAAAATTTTCTTCTCTAGTAAGCAAATAATGCAGATGTTGTATTTGCCCACACCTATAACTGGCTGGTGATCAAAAATGTTTTGAAGAATTTGGAGGCAGTTGAAATGTAAATTGTTCAAATGTAGCAGAGAATGTGTTCAAAAGAAGAGGATCTCTGGGAACTGTTGCAATCCACTGGCCACTGGTGGGCTGCTATTCAAAGGAGAATGGACTTACTCCTTTGCCCTAATTATTGAAGCAGGTTACCTTGTAGTTGCTGAAAACTCAAGTAGCAACCCTAACTTATTTGTCTTTAAAAGTAAGTAATTGTTTTGTGTTTAACATAATTGTACTAAGGTATACATTATGCAGCAAGATATCTTCTAATTAATTCCCTCATTAGTCCACATTTATCTTTCCCCAGGATTCAGCCAGTCGGGCAACACAGAGACCTTAGCTCCTCAAACAAATGACTTGAAACTTACTATGTAACTCCATTGTATATTCTCTGAGTACCTAAAAGCTGTTATTCAAAGTAGTCACTGTCCCTCACTTGTAGACTTGTCCAGAAAGATAATGCATGTTACCAGCACTCAGCAGAAGTATTAAGTTTTCTGACCAAGGGTACTTTTTAGGCAACAGCACAGGGAAGTGGAGCTTAAGCAGAGCACATTAGTCTCTCTGAGATCTGGAAACAGACATCAGTACTCAGAACTACTATAACTCCCTGAATCTGTAGGGCAGGAGAAAGGAGAGGAGAGAGCTGCACAGAGAGAGCTGTTCAAGGCTACCTTAAGTGGTGAGAATTCACAAGGCCCAGCAGGGAATGAATGCTCTGAAACTTAGAGTTAAATGTAGACACCAGAGGTTTCACAGTTCCAGGAGATTGAGTATAGAGACCTCTGAGAGCCTTGGACACTCCATTGAGACCTCAGAAAGGCCACCCCTTAGGAGTAAGAGCCATGTCCTAAAAGAAGAGCCACACACTAAGGATAAGTACAAAACTAAACTGGACTCATCCTGGTAAAGAATAAAAACAATCCAAATAGGGTCAAAAAGATCCACCAATAATTTAACTGCCTACCAGAACAAAGTTCAGCTTTCTTTTAAAAAGGACACAATCTAGACTCCTCACAATGTATCACCTACAGGGTCTAGTATACAATAACAAATTACTAGACATGTAAAGAAGGAAAAAAAATGTGACCTATAATCAAGAAATAAATAGCCAATAGAAACAGACCTGAAGATGATCCCATTGGATTAGCAAACAAGAACATTAAGATAGCTATTATAAATATGATAAAAGTTAGTATAATAAAAATAATATATTAATAAATATAACTGAGTAAATATACATGGAAATCTCAAAGGCAGTTTAAAAACTAAATAGAAATTGTAATAGTGTACAATATCTCAAATGAAATGTACTGAATGGGTTTAACAGCAGATTGGTGATGCCAGAAGAGATGGTCAGTGAGTTTATACAGATTTCTATTTATTATCTAAACTGAAGGAGGGAGAAAAAGACATTTTTATAAAGAAAAATAACAGAAATTCAGTGTTCTGTGAAACAATCTCAAGTGTTCTAATGTACCTACAGTTAATTTCCAGGAGAAATTAAGTGTAAGAGATGCACTGTCTGCAAGAGATGCACTGTAAATACAGAGAGCCTGGTAGATTAAAAGTAAAATAATGGAACAAGATAAATCATACAAATAGTAACCATAAGAAATTATGTGTGGCTATATTGATATCAAACAAAATATGCAACTTAGTAAGAAATCTTACCAGAGACAAAGAAAGATATACCACAATGATAAAAAGAGAACAATTCTTCTGGAAGATGTAACAATCTTAACTGTGTGTGCATGTACTAATTGAGTTTCAAAATACATGAAGCAGAAAATTACTGGAACAAAGGGAAAAATAGAAAAATACATAGTTATAGTTGAAGATTTTAAAATCCCTCATTCAGAAATTATTAGAATAATTGGAGAAAAAAAATCAATAAGGAAATATGAAGATTTATATAACACTATAAACCACCTTGATCTAACTGAATATTTTAGAACAATCTAATCCTAAAAGTATAGAATACACATGTTTTCAGGTATAGATGGTATAACATATGTACATGTATATTACATATGGATCATGTGTCAGACCATAAAATAAGTTTCAATATATTTCAGAAGATTGAAAACTTACACATATGTTCTCTGACAGCAAGATTAAATAGAAAATAACTATAAGATGTGTAGAAATGATCAAATATTTGGAAATTAACAATATGCTTCTAAATAATTCCTTGATCAAAATTTAACTAATAAGGAAAATTAGAAAATACAGTTGAATCTTGAACAACATGAGTTTGAACTGTGTGAAGCCACTTATATGTGGATGTTTTTCAACTAAACCCAGTGAAAATACAATATTCTCAGGATGCAAATCCCACATATATGGAGGGCCAACTTTTCATTTACACCTGCAGGACTCGACTATCTGTGGATTCTGTTATAAGTGGGAGTCCTGGAACCAATCCCTTGCATACACCCCAGGACAACTGTACTTTGAATTAAATGAGAGTAAAAATGCAACATATCAAAATTGGCGTTATGCCTCTAAAATGGTGGTAGGAGGGAATTTACTACTTTGAAAATAGGTGATCTAAGTTTCCATGATAAGAAACTAGAAAAAAAGAGAAAATTAAACCCAAAATAAGTAGAAGAAATATAGAAGAAAATGTAGCTCTTTGAATGATTAATAAAATTGAAAAATTTGAGCAAAACCAATTAGGAAGAAAGAGAGAACACACTAAGTATCAGCATCAGACATAAAAAAGGGATATCACTACAGATCCTACAGATATAAAAAGTATAATAAGAATATTACAACAGCTTTATATCAGTAAATTTAACAACTTAGATGAACTGAACAAATTCCTTAAAAACAAATTTTATAGAATTGACAAAAATATATAGAATATAAAAATAGCCCGTATCTAGTTTTTTAAGTAAAATTTATAACCACAAAGAACAGATGGTTTAATTATGAATTCTATGGCATACTTAAAGAAGAAATAATGTGATCATCTACAAACTACTTCAGAAAAGGGAGAAGGACCATTTCACATCTTGTTTTACAAAGCCAACAAAATTCTGATATCCAAACTTAACAAAGACATTTTAGTTAAAGAAAAGTATGGCCAAATATCCCTCCCTGAACATAAACACAAAAATCCTTCACAAAATTTTAGCAAATTAAACCCAGCAATATATGACATTTCCAAATTATGACCAAGTGGAGTTTATACCTGGGATGTGAGGTTGTTTTGATATTCAACAGCCAATCAATAGAATTCACCCTATTAATAAAATATAGGAGAAAAACTATGTGTTATATTAATATATCATTATTTTAACTGAAAAATTATTTGGAAAGCTCGATACCCATTCATAGTTAGAGCTCTAAACAAAGTAGAAATAGATGGGAATGATTTAATCTGATAAAGGACATCTATAAAAAGCCCTATGATTAACAACATACTTAATGGTGAAATTTTGAACTATTAATATTTCCCCTTTATTTCAGGAAAAGAGCAAGAATGTTCTTTTTAACTACTTCTATTCATCATTGTACTAGAAGAGCTAGCCAGTGAAATAAGGCTTGAAAAATACATAAAAAACATAAAAATTGAAAAGGAAGAAATTCTGTATTTGTTCATCAATATTATGGTAGTTTATGTAGAACATCCTAAAGAATATATATATATGAAATATATATATATGAAACTGAAATATATATATATATATATGAAACTGTTAGGACTTAAAAGTGAATAAAGTCACAGGATCCAAAGTCATTATAGAAATATCAGTCTAGAAAATTTGGACGATGTAATTTTTAAATACCATTTATGATAACATCATGAGGCAAAAATTATTTAGAAATAAAATTAACATAAGATATACCAGAGCTTTGAATTCAAAACTAAAAAATATTACTGATAGAAATTAAAGAAAAATGAAGAGACACAAGATGTCCATAGACTGGGAGACTCAATATTGTTAAAGTATTAATTCTCCCCAAATTTTCTATAAAGTCGATACAATCCCAGTATGAATTCCAGCCAGCCATTTTAGAGAAATTTACAAGTTTATTCTACTATATATATGAAAATACAAAGGGCTTAGAATAGTTTAAATAATCTTTAAAAGAATAAATTTGGAGAGGTTACATTACCTAGTTTATAGGCTTACAAGTTTTCACTGAGCTGTTGATTACCTGGTATATGTATTGTTCAAAACATATTGAATAGCCTTTAATTGTATGTGAATTTTAGCACAATATAAAAAAACATAAATTGCAACTTCCTGTTGATGGACTATGTCACAAGAAGTTATTCTTACCTTCCAATATACATGATCAGCTGATACAGATGAAAGCAAACAAGCATACATACAACAGAGCCCTTTTTCTTTATCTTCTTTAGTAACCAATGCTGATGGATTATTCTGCATTGACTTTGTTAAATCGAAAGTATTTATTTCAGAATTTCTTGTATTTGCAAGTTAGAATAGGCCAAAAGAAAAATTTGCACAAGGTTTGGAAGGTAGAAGTGAAATAGCAATCAATATTCTTTGAAGTTGCCATAGTCAGATGTAGTGACAGAATAGCCCAACATACAGAATAGCCCAACAGGTTTCGTCTTGTTCTCATTCTCCTCCGCTCCACATCCTGACTTACGATACAGCAACCCCTTCATCTCTGACACTGGAGCTGGTCACTTAATGGGGGCAAAGGGTTATGTGGCCTCAGTGAATTACACGCAGGTAGATGAATGGGGTCCAGCCTTGTAGTAAAACTAACTGCTACAGGGATAGAAGTCAGAGAGATAATATTAAATCTCAGGTGAATTGTCATGTGTAATAAGAGCATCCTAAAATTGTAAGATGTACCCTTATATTTAAATATGCTTCTCTCTGAAGTCATCTGATATAGGTTTTGATTTCAAGAAACAAAAAGGGTCCAAATACATCCTACCTTAGGACATTGAGTAGGTCAATACCATAGCTAAAAATCAGACAAAGCATTGGGAGATGACAAAGGGGTGTGTGCATATTATCATATTTTTGTATTTCTTCTTTAAAAACAAAGGATAAACAATGTACATCTTTTGGGACAGAGAAAAGAATGGTGCATCAGAAACAACTAACCTATCCTTTGTGTTTACAAAATTGTGGAACCATAGAAAAATCACCTTATATTCTTATTTTTTTATTTTATTTACCACAAAACTAGATATAAGATCCGTCCCAACTTCTTCATAAAAGGATAGAAAAGTTTCTGCTATGTGCAAAAGCATTTTTTAAACCGTCCTATAAGGAAAATGTCATTGGCCTTGTTTTACAGATGAAAGTGAGACTCAAAGATGTTAAATAATTTAATTAAGGCCATGTAGTTTCTAAGTAGGAAAGCCATGATTTAATCTCATGTGTATCTGAGACTCACAATCTTTTCACTAAACCGGCCTCAATTTCATCATGGACCTCTGGGTCAGCAAAAAAAGAAAAGCCATTGTGTGTGTGTTGTTCCTGTGAAATTATTTCAAAATAATCATGAAGAAAATAACTTTTAAATGTCTCCAGACCTTTATGCATGCATGTGTTCCTGCTCAAAGCAGCCACTTTAAGAGGGGCATGCATATATCCCAACGGGTTCCAACAATAATGCTCTTTCCCACGTATTTTTGGAGCTCCCCTCCCAGGGTTACAGCATCATCGCTTTGCACACGCACTCGCACACACGCACACATACACAGAAAGAGCGACATCCCACATGTGAGGATGTTTGCATATATATCTCTGTACGCAGCATACATGCCCAATTTTTTTCTTTTTTATTTCATCATATTGTGGGGGTACAGATGTTTAGGTTACGTATATTGCCCTTGCCTCACCCGAGTCAGAGCTTGAAGTTTGTCCATCCCCCAGACGGTGCGCACCACATGCCTTAGGTGTGTATATACCCATCCCCTCCTCCACCCTCCCAGCTGCCCGATGAATGTTATTACTGTATGATACACAAATTTTATATATTGATATATATATATATGTATGCAGATAGATAGTAAGTATAGGGTGCCCTCTTTCTCTCTATATTCTCTAATGTGCATATGGAATCCAAGGTGACTTTTGTGAAAAACAACATTCTTTGGAGATTTTCAAGCAGAATTTAGGCAAACACTCATTGGGCGCATTGCGGAGGGAATAGCTTCATCAGAAAGAGTCGAAGAGTGTGACCCCTAAGGTCCTTTCCAACACTGAGATTATATAATTTGTTATGTTTGTTTTTTTTTAAAAAAAATTCTGTTACATTATGGTCATACCTCATAAAAAGCACTGTGCAAATGGAAGGTGGATCTTTGTCATGAATAATAATATTATGATTATCCTTTTAGTAGAGTCTCTAATTGCTGAATTAATTTCCACCAATGCTCCCCATGGGGCCGACAGGCCTTCTGCTGTGAGGTCTTCCTGCACCCTGAGCTCCCCTTTCACTTAGCAGCAGCTGGACTCGCCACTGTTGTTTGATGCCAAAGTCTTCTCTAGGCCTTACATTCCTTCAGGGCTAAGACGTGCTTTCCATCGCTGTCAATTGGACCAGAATCAGAGGAAGAGCTTAATAAAGATTTTTAAGTGAATAATAAATATTTCTTGAATGTCAAAAGCATAGGCTGTGGAATCAACCCGAAAACCTTCGTTGTCCTTGTCCTGTTATTCCCAAGGGAATACTTTCCTACAGGTGCTCCGTGCGAGGCCACGGCAGTAGGCCCTATGTGCCAGGGAGAGCCACGGTGCGGAGGGCCGTGCAGCTGGGCGGGGAGGTGCGTGCTCCCCTGACACCACAGGGGAGACAGACCGAGGGTGCACACACTTCTGGGGGATTTGTTGCAGCTCGGATGAGGTGGGGAGAACAGGGCACTACAGAGGAAAGGAAGCACTTCAGGTCCAAAGAAAGAAAATATCAAGAGCAAAGACAGAAGCAGAAACATGCAGCGTTTTTTGAACAGAACTGAGGGGCCTGGTTTGCCTGTGGCATGTGGTTTGCTGAGGCGGGTGGGGGATTAGCTATTGACTTTAGTCAAGGGGAGAGACTGTCTTTGCCAGGCCTGGTAGGTTGAATAACGCCCCCCAAAGATAGCAAGGCCCTAATCCCTGGAAACTGTGCACACCACCTTAGTGTGGCAAATGTGACTTTACAGATGAGATGAGGATAGTATGACAGACTATGCGACAGGCCCTACATGTGACACAAACGTCCTTAGTAGAGGGGGTGGGAAGGTTTGGTAGCAGAGGAGAAGGCGCTGTGAGGACTAGACCGAGAGGACTGAAGAGACTGAGCAGTGGCCTTGAGGGTGGCAGGAGGCCATGAGCTGAGGAATGCAGAGAGCACAGACCTGGCAGTGGGGAGAGGCCTGGAAGGGATTCTCCCCGAGAGCCTCCGGAGGGAGCAAGGCCTGGCCCACGCCTTGGCTTCAGCCCAGAGAAACCCAGTTAGGATTTCTGGCCTCTGGAACCATAAGAGAATAAATATGTGTTGTTTTCTGCCACCAAATTTATGGTCATTGGGTACAGCTGCCACAGGAAACAGATACAACCCAGTTAAGGCATTTGAGTGTTATTTGTTAAGCTTCGTGGAGTCGTAACAATTCAGGTGGACGTGGATGGGGCAAGGCAAACTGAAAGGGTGTGGTGAGAAAAAAGTGAGGAACAGTGGCTCCATTTTAGCAATGGATAAAACCTCCCTGGATATTTTGTCAGCAAAGCATTTGGGATCCTTTGGGATGAAAGGTGCCGGAGAAAATGTAATAACGCTAATAAATATTCTATGATTTCCCTGGAACATGTCCTCGGGTGAACTACAAGGCGGCTCTTACTGTTACGATAAGAGAAGTGGGAGGCTCAGCAGTTTAGGGTCTTGAGGTGCCATAGAAACCATGACTATGTTTGTCTACATCCCTTGGGGACAAGCATCCTCAGAGCCTCACATGTCTTCCTCCCCACACCATAATTTGCATGAGCTCTAGGGAGCAGAGGCAAAGGGCAGAGTCAAGAGCTGTTCAAGGCAACAATAGCAGGAAAGAGAGCATAATGAATTATTTAGCATTTCACCATGGCAGCTCAAGACCACTTCCAAATGCTGAGCAAGCGATTATTAGGTTAATGTGTATAGATATGTTGTGAGTGGTTGGCCAAGACAACTAAAGTGTATGTTGGGAACATGTGTGATGCTAGGGCCTAAGACCTCCTAATTCATCTCCCTCCAGACCATAAACTAAAAGTTGAAGCTCCTATGCAAGAAAAGTTCATTTTTAAACCAGAGATTCAAGGTTCCCAATCCTTTTGACACTTCATCATCTTTTTACAGTGCTTAAAGACTCAACAGAGGCCTTGACCTTGAAGATGAAAGAGCCCTGATTCCAAAACAGGGGCTATTCATCCTATCTTAGGCCTGAAGGGAGGCTTGGAGATCATATCACCAAAATCTATAATTTTACAACCACGAAAGTCCAGGATTGGGGAAGTCAAGTGACCCTGGGGAAAAGCCTCTGGTTTCTCATTACTGTACCACATACCTTCAGATAATTTCTCCATCAGAGGAGGAGGCTCATGCATCAGCTGGGGTTGATGTTTTGGAAAAATATATACCCAAAGATCCTTACTCTCTGCAAAAAGAAAGTGCTTCTCCACAGGGACTTGGTCATTGCTTTCCATCAGGGTCCATTTCTGGATACTGAAACAAAATTCCCTTTCATCATGATACCTTCAAATCCCTGACTCTGACAAGAGCTTCTTCAGGAAGAATTTGTGAAGCTGAACAGAAAGGAGCAAGGTATCAGCAGAGATCAATGCCTGAGAGGCTTGAAGTCCAGTGAGAAGGGTAGGTGGAGCATTTTTTCATCTCTCCCTCACATCTTTTATGGACAGTGGGTTCGAAAGCTGCTGGAGAGTACTTCTGCACACATGAGCCCAGAGGATTCTGCCACAAGTGATCTGAGAGTTTCCTTTGGACAGGGCAGCAAGCTCCCAACTCCCATTGGGGCACTTCCCACCCCACAGACCCAAGCATGCCACCATATTGCTTCTTTACCTACTGTGTGCCTTTGTCCTCCGTAGGGGGCTTCAACACCTCAGGCTTTGTCTCACTTGTCCCACGTAGACATTTTCCAACTCTGGCCTAGACTACAGCAGCCACAGTGGGTCCAGTGGGTCCCAGGTGACCTGCGTGACCTCAATGCCTGGACATTCTGGAAGGGTGGCCTCCCAGAGGGAGAAATGGGCATGACCAGAGTGGTAGCTTTCCTCCATCTAGACTGTTTTCCTCCCTTTCCCATCTCCCACCTATGGCTGCCAAGAGAGACAGTTGAGCCACCACACTGAGGCTTCCACAGAGAGTTGGGCTCAGACCTTTCCTCTTGAGGTCCTACAGCAGACTCAGAGGTGCTAGGACTGTGCTCTCCCTGCCCATCAGCTCTTCCTGGTGCTGCTCACCCAGTGACTCCATTAGGGGCACACCCCAAGTTGGAGGGACATCAAACCTCCTTGGGCACCCCACAGGCAACTCAGGACCATTGCATTTCTCCCTGGCATGGCTGGGGATTGATCTTTGGGGACCTGGGGACAGACCCACAGGCAAGATCCTGTGCCCCCAGGTCTGAATTGCATTGCTCAGGGAAGGGAGGGTGATATGTGAATTAGTCTGTGAAGGAAAGGGAGCCCTCATGGGCAAATCAGGGGATAGAGTACAGCGTGGGTCCTAGCTGCAATGTGCTCACAGGGCACCCCCTTTCCATGGGAGGCCACACTCTCAGCTCAGGCTGGGATCCTGGGCAGGGAACTTCCCAGCCTGAATCATAGTTCTGGGAGAGCCCAGCTGGCTTGAGTTCCTGCCTCCCAGCAGACACTGGAAGGGAAATTTTGGAGCAGGGAAGGTAGGAGATGAGCCAGGACTGCTCCAGACTGCCAGACTGTGAATCTCAGATGGCCCTGCCTCCATAAGCAGACTTTCTGGCTCGGCAGGGCCACTTCAGCCCCTGGTGGCTTTGCCCAGAAGCTGGGAGGAGACCTTTGACACCTACTGAAATATATACCATCACAGCTTTTGTGGGCCTCAGGGAAAGTTCACCTTGTCCAGGAGCATTCCTCCACCTGCCTCTGCTGTGGCAGAGAATTAGGACTCACCTGAAGTTCCAGGGCCCACCCACCACCTCTGGCATTCGAGTCCTCCTCCTGAGGGATTAGAGTCTGTCACAGCATCCAAAATCAACATTATATTTTATTCCTTCCTGAAAGTACCACCTACTGACAGGAAGGTCAATTTGTGACCCCTTTACACCATTTTCTGACTCAATCATACAAGGTGTAGTTGATTCTCACCCACAAGCACCACCTACTATCTCAGAGATTAAACTGAGTGTGACATTATGTAAACAAAAGAAAATCCAAACCCAAGAAACTCCAGATGAGGAAGAATCAGTGAAAGAACTCTGGAAATATGAAGAATCAGAGCAAAAAGTCACCCCCAGAACAGAACATCAGCTCTTTAGCAAAGGATTCCACCCCAAATAAGAATATTGAAATGACAGATAAAGAATTCCAAATATGAATTATAAGTTAGCTCAACAAAACACAAAATAAAATGGAAAACCAACAAACACAAAGAAACCACACACAAAACAAATATCAAGGAATGCACAAAAAATCACTAAAGAAATCAAATTATTTTTAAAAAATCAAATAGAACTTCTGGAAATGAAAAATTCATTCAAGGAAATGTAAAACACAATAGAAAGTCTTAAGAATAGACTAGACTAGGCAGAAGAAAGAACCTCAAAACTTGGAGACACCACCTTCAAATTAAACAAGTAAGTAAAAGATAAAGAACAGAGAATTAAGAGGAAAGAACAAAGCCTACAAGAAATATGGGATTATGTAAAGAGGCCAAACATAAGAATTGTCGGTGTCTATGAGGATGAAGAAGAAATCACGCATGGGTTGGAAAAACTGTTTGAGGGAATAATAGAGGAAAACTTCCCTGGTCTTGCTAGACATTTATATATCCAGGTACAAGAAGCTTAAAGGACACTTGGGAGATTCATTGCAAAGAATCAAACACCACAACACATAGACATCAGACTGGCCAAAGTTAACATGAAGGTGGAACCTCTGAGAGCCATAAGATGAAAATATAGTAACCTACAAAGGAAAACCTATTAGGCTAACTGCAGACTTCTCAACTGAGACCTTACAAGCAAGAAGGGATTGGGACAACATCTTCAGCCTTCTTAAACAGAATAATGCCCAACCTAGAATTTTGTATTCTACAAAACTAAGTTTCTTATATGAGGAAAGAATAAAGACTTTTTCAGACAAGCAAATACTAAGGGAATTTGTCAAGACCAGATCTGCCCTGCAGGAAGTACTCAGATCTGCATTATACATTGATCAGCACCATAGAAACCCACCAGTGTAAAATTAGCCAAAAGCTAAATGTCAGAGCCCATATAAAATAATGGCTCAAGAGATAAAACAAAGCAACAAGATTCTACTCAACAGGATGAACAGAAAAGCATCACATATATCAATCCTTTCAATAAACATGAGAGGCTTTGAATTCCTCACTCATGAGACATAGGCTGGTTGATTGGATTAAAAAAAAATACAAGCTAAGTATCTGCTGTCTCCAGGAAACACATCTAACCCACAGGGATCCATTCAGACTCAAGGTGAAGGGATGGGGAAAAAAATATTCCATGCAAATGGAAATTAAAGGACAGTAAGTATAGTCATTCTCATATCAGATAACATAGACTTCAAATCAACAATAGTAAAGAAGGACAATGAGGGTAATTATATAATCGAAATGGGAACAATTTATCAAGAAGACATAAGAATCTTAAATATTTATGCACCTAACACAAGTGTGCCCAGATTCATAAAACAAACCCTACTAGATCTAAACAGAGATAAACAGCAACATCATAATTGCTGGGGACTTAAGCATCCCACAAACCGAACTGGACAGATCCTCCAAGCAAAAAATAAATAAAGAAACACTAGACTTAAATGAGACTCTAGAGCAAATGGGCTTAGCAGATATTTATAGAACATTCTATCCCAAAACTACTGAATATACATTCTTCTCATCAGCACATGGAACGTTCTCTAAGATCGCATCTTAGGACACAAAGCATGTCTCAACAAATTTTAAAAAATAGAAATTATACCATGTATCTTCTCAGATCACATCAGAATAAAATTAGAAATCAAGTCCAACAGAAACACTCAATTCTACACAAAATCACAGAAATTAAACAACCTATTATTGAATGATTATTGGGTCAAGGAGGAAATTAAGGTGGAAATCAAAAGATTCCTCAAACTAAATGACTAAAGTAACAAAAGTTGTCAAAATCTGCGGGATTTAGCAAAAGCTGTCCTAAGGAGAAAATTTATATCCTTAAATACATTGAAAAGACAGAAAGATCACAAATAGAAAATATAAAATCTAATGAATAGTCTGAAGGAACTAGAAAAGGAAGAGCAAACTAAACCCAAAGCCAGCAGAAGAAAAGAAATAACTAAGGTCAGAGCAGAACTAAATTAAATCAAACAACAATAAAAATATTACACAAGATTAATGAAACAAAAAGTTGGTTCTTTGAAAAGGTAAAAAATTGGTAAACCTCTTGCTATTTTAACCAGAAAGAGAAAAGAAAGGACCCAAATAAGCCCAATCAGAAATGAAAAAGGAGATATTAAAACTGATACCAGAGAAATACAAAATGTCATCTGTGAATACAAAAGAAACAACAAAATCTAACTTTTCATAAAAATTAATATGCATATAAACTTGAAAATGTTGAGGAAATGAACAAATTCCTGGAAACACACAATCTCCCAAAGCTCAATGAAGAAAAAGTAGAACTCCTAAACAGACCAAGTATGAGCAATGAAATTGAAGGAACAATAAAAAAATCTTCCAACAAAAAAGTCCCAGACCAATCATTTCACAGCCAAATATTATCAGACCTACAAGAAGAATTAGTATCAATACTGCAAAAATTATTTCATGACATAAAGAAGGAAGGAATCCTCCCCAACTCATTCTATGAAGACAGTATCACTTTGACATCAAATCCATGAAAGGACACAACGAATAAAGAAAACTGTAGCACAATATCCCTCATGAATATAGACACAAAAATACTCAGTAAAATTCTAGCAAACCAAATTCAGCAGCACAGCAAAACAATAACCCACCACAACCAAGAGGACTTCATCCCAGGGGTGCAAGAATGGTTCAACATATGTAAATCTATACATGTGATTTACCACATAAACAGAAGTGAAAGCAAAGATCATGTGATCATCTCAATAGACACAGAAAAAGCATTTGACAAAATTCAGCACCCTTTTGTGATAAAAACTCTTAACAAAACAGGCACAGATGGAACATAACTCAAAATGATAAAAGCCATATATAACAAGCCCACAGCCAACATCATACTGAATGGGGAAAAGTTGAAAGCAGCCCCACTCAGAACTGGAAATCAAAAGATTGGTGGAAGACAAGGGTGCCTACTGCTATTCAACACAGTGCTGGAAGTCCTGTCCAGAGTAATCAGGCAAGAGAAGGAAATCAAAGGTATCCAAATGGGGAAAGAGGAGGTAAAACAATGGCTCTTTGCTGATGATATGATCTTATATCTAGAAAACCCAAAGATTCTTCCAAGAAACTCTTGGAATTGAAAAATGAATTCAGCAAAGTTTCAGCTTGCAAAATCAATATACACAAATCAATAGCATTCCTATACACCAACAACAGCCAAGCCAAGAACCAAATCAAAGACTCAATACCTTTTACAATAGCTACAAAGAAAATAAAATACTTAGGAATATATTTAACCAAGGAGGTAAAAGATGTCTAAAAAGAGAAATGCAAATCACTGTGGAAGGAAATTGCAGATGATATAAACAAATGGAAAAATATGTCATGCTTGTGGATTGGCAGACTCAACATTGTTAAAATGTTCATACTACCTGAAGTGATTTACAGATTCAATGCAATTGCATCAAAATATCAATGTCATTTTTCATAGATCTAGAAAAAATAATTCTGCACTTTGTTTGGAACCAGAAATAAGCCTAAATAACCAAAGCAATCTTAAGCAAAAATGACAATTTTACAATTCTAGAGGCATCACATACCCAGACTTTAAGCTATACTACAAGGCTTTAGTAACCAAAACAGTATATACTAGCACAAGAACAGAGACATAGACCAATGGAACAGAACAGAGAACTCAGTTATAAAACCATCCACATATTGCCATCTGATCTTTAACAAAGTAAACAGTAATATATACCAGAGAAAAAAATCCCTATTCAATAAATGGTTCTGGGGAAATTGGGTAGCCACATGTAGAAGATTGAAACAGGATCCACATCTCACACCACTCACAAAAATTAATTTAAGATGGATCGCAGACTTAAATTTAAGACATGAAACTACAAGAATTCTAGAAGAAAATGTAGGAAAACTCTTCTAGATATTGGCCCAGGCAAAGAATTTATGAGTTATGAAGAAGACCCCAATGGTAATCATAGCAACAACAAAAATAAGTAGGACTTGATTAAATTTTAAAGCTTCTGCACAGCCAAGGAAACAATAGCAGAGCAAATAGACAACCTACAGAATGGGAGAAAATATTTGCCTGCTATACATCTGATAAAGGGCTAATAACCAGAATCTACAAAGAACTCAAGCAAATCTACAAGAAAAAAATCAAACAACCCCATTAAAAAGTGGGCAAAAGATATAAACAGAAGCTTTTCAAAAGAAGATAGACTAATGGCCTTTAAACATATTAAAAATTGCTCAACATCAATAATTATCAGAGAAATGCAAATCAAAACCACAATGAGATATCACCTAACCCCAGTGAGAATGGCTTTTATCAAAAAGTCCTAAAACAATAGAGGGTGGGGTGGATGCAGAGAGATAGAAACACTAATATACTGGTGGTGGGACTATAAACTAGTGCAACCTCTATGGAAAGTAGTATGGAGATTCCTCAAAGAACTAAAAGTAAAATTATCATTTGATCCTGCAATTCCACTACTGGGTATTTACCCAAAGGAAAAAAGTCATTTTATAAAAAAAAAAAAAAAAAAAAACCTGTACTAGAATGTTTACTGCAGCACAATTCACAATCGCAACAATGTGGAATCAACCCAAGTGCCCATCAATTCATGAGTAGATTAATAAAATGTGTTATATGTATACCATGGAATACTATTCAGCCATAAATAATGAATTAATACCTTATGCAACAATCTGGATGGAACTTGAGACCATTCTTCTAAGTGAAATATCTAAAGAATGGAAAAAGAAACACCACATGTACTTGCTACTAAATTGGAACTAACTGATAAGCACTAATGTGCACAGATGGAAGTAAAACTCAATGGAAATCATGCAGGTGGAAGGGAGAAGGAGAAGATGAGTGAAATCATACTTAATGCATACAATGTACTTATATGAGTGATGGGCACACTTTTAACTTTGACTCAAGCAGTACAAAAGCAGTCCATGTAACCAAAATATTGGTACCCCTGTAATATTCTGAAACAAACAAACAAAAATCTCAGACTCTATGGGAAACCAAAGCCAATTTTTGAGCTGAGCCTGCCCATATGCAGAATTCATGGGAAAGGAGCAGTGAAAATAGAGTCAATAGAGCTGGATTCCAATTTCAGCCCTGTCACTTACAGGCATGTCATTTGATCTCGCTGATCCCTAGTTTCCTGAGGAATAAATATGGGATAATAATACCTACCTCTGAGTCGCTGTGAAGATTAAATTGGATGATGCAATGAATGCAAAAGTGCTTAATAGAATGCTTAGAATATACTAATGCTGGATAAGCATGTGTTCGATCTGAATTTAAATGAGTTTTTGGAACACAGGTATGAATATGAAGGTTTCCGAAAACATCTTCACTCACAGCCCCTTGTAAAAAGTATCTAAAATTTCACCATTAGCAATACAGACCTCAGATTCTGGGAGGACTGGGGAACTCCTGTTAAAATAAAGACAATCCAGAACTTCAAATCAATACCACTGAGGACCTCAGCAGGAATTAATTTCTAGGGAAAAACAGTCAAGGTCCTACAAAAATAAGAGAAGGGTGGTAAAGAGGGAAATACGGAAGCAAGTTGTGCTGAAGAGTCCAAACATCTGTCTAGTTCTTGATTTTCTTTGGGCCAAAACATTATGGACATAGAAATCTAATTTTATTTCTAAATTCTAAAACTATCCTGAAAACAGGGTTTGTTTTATTTTCTTGTTTCCATGTTTTACAGTGGCTGATGTGATTGACAGGGAAGGAGGGCAAGACCCGTCAACCTCTCTTGCTTCCGAGGACTCCTTTGGGCCCCGTGTTCTGCAGGCAGGCGATCTGCACCAGCCCCGCATTCATATCTTCACTCAAACATCTGGTCCTTTGCCATTCAGTGCACACTTACTGAACTATCAGAGAAAGCGAGATAAATAAAGCAACATCTTTCCCTGAAGAGTTCGTGGCCAAGCAGAAGATGCAGCCTTGAAACAAGTATTAATAGTGATAATTATGATACAATGTGATAATTGTGTTATGGAGGCATGAATGGTTGGGGAAACCAGGTAAGAAAAGTGTGTCTTTCCAGCTTGAGGGGTTGGAAATAGGAGGAGACATGAAAAGGTTCACGAAGAAGAGACATTTGAGTGTTGATATGGGTTAAAGCACCTGTGGATAGGAAGAAAATTCCAAAGAGACAGGAGAGCATTAGCCAGAGCTGAGGTGTATAACGACTAAGTGTCTTTGGTAGCTGACACTGTGGGCGTCATGCTGCTTATTAAGCTGTTGTATCTCAGCTCCAAATCATCCTTCTACATGCAGCTGCGTGGGCTGAGGCTGGGGATGTTCAGATTGCTTATTTCCTTTGTCAGCTTGCCACCTGTTAGGTCCCATGAGCAGTTGCCACCAGAGAGAGACTGGGAGATGAGGGAAATGTGGGATTTGCCCCTTCCTGTTGGCTTGCTGCTCCTGCCAGCATGGTCCCATCAGTGTCTCTTCACCCTGGCAGCCACAACTGGCCCGGTCTCTAGGATCCTTTGACTCCCTCCCCGGTCGTACCCCGTGCACAAGCACAAGCCCCAGCAGAGCAGCTCCCAGCTTCGGAGATCTAAGCCCACTTCCAAAAGGGGCTTTCTCTAAATTTCTGAGGTCCAGCAGAAGCTAAGTAGCCCCCTCCTCCTCAGAGGTACAGGAACCGTCCCTGAAAGACCCCTGCCCTGAGCTCCTGAGTTACAGGCAGCTGTGGAATATCTCCTCTGGGACTTGGGACTCATCCCCACACACTGCCTCTCTAAGCTTCCAGCTTCTGATGATCCCAATCTCCATCCTTTGATCCTCCTAGCTTTAGGATTGGTAGCTCCTTCCTGTGGTTACAACCTTCATAATACCTTGATGCCCCCTTTTCGTATTTTCAGTCCTGCAACACCTATCTAATAATCAATTTCCTATTTTAAATTTTCTCTGTTCAAATACCTAGAGAGGATTCTGTTCTGCCTGGATGCGGACTAATACGTTGTATCGGAGGTACAAGATGAAGGCTGGAGAAGTAAGAATGGAATTGGATCGTCATGCAGAAGTTCTATCCCATCAAGAATGTTCGACTCCATTTTACAGATCAGCCATGGGGAACCTTGCAGATTTCTAAGGGAGAGAGTAGCATGATAAAGGCTGCGTTGGCGTGCGCCACAGGACTGGAGCAAGCAGAGAGATGAGCAGCTGGGAGGACGTTTCAGTGATCTAGTCTCAGGATGTTAAGAAAAGATGAGAAAGGAGAATGTTTGAAAGACCATTCAGAAGCGTCATCCTCTTGGTGGGCGGTACACGTGACTCCAGTGAGAGAGGCTTAAGACTCTATTTCTTTAGAGACTTGCTCCACCCTTTCCCATGGGGTTCGAGAGGTGTGATGCCAGCCTCTGCATGTGAGAGAGGTCCTGGAGGACCCAGTGGGACATCAAGGTAAAGAGAAGGGCACTGCATTGGAATCCTGCTTCCACCACAGTCTAGATGCAATATTGTGTCAAATACCGAACATGTCAGGTCTCACTTTCCTTACAATGCCTACATGGAAAGAGTTTTAAATGCCATGATTCCCAAACTGACTGATCATCAGAGTTGCCTGGAGAGCCTTTGAAAAATGTCAATTCTCAGACCTTGCTCTAGACATTCTGAATTAAAATTTCCCAAATATGGGTCCCCAAAATCTGATTTTTTTTTTTTTTTACATTTCCTAGGTGATTCTAGTGAGAAGCTATATTTGGGAACCGTTGGCTTAGAATTTAATACAGATAATGCAGTGACTGTGTCTAGCTTGCAATTTGCTGTACCAGACACTGTCGGCCGTGGATGCCCCACCCACACGTCCTCTTGGCACTTGCCATTCTAGAGCAGGCAGATGGCCTCTGAGTGCAAGCACCTGTGACCCTGCCTGAGAGCTTCTCTGGCACAGGAGCATGCCTGACCCTCAGGTGAGACACCTGGAAGACATGCTCTCCACACAGGGCCTGAGTCCCTGTGGCTCACAGAAGCATCCTGCTCATTTCTGCGCACTGATAGGCCTCCTTACCCCTGTCCTGTCTCACCCAAACACTCCTGTGCCAGTGCATCTGGACACCCACATCCCGGGTAAACTATTTACACTCAAATCCTTGTCTCAGGGTCAACTTTTGGATGAGCCAAACCTAAGATATATGTGTTTAGTCACTGTTAGAGTCTGTCCCCTCCGTACCCTACAATCTCAGATTTAGAAGTCAGAGTATGACCATGGAAACCTCTCCCACATTGGTAAGATGCTTTAATGATTATGAGATTCCTCTATAGCCATTTTTCGTCTCATCCGATCTTCACAACAACCTTGGCCATTAGAAAGTGCTAGTGTCCTATTTCCATATAAGGAAATTAAAACCCCAATGGTTAAATGATTTACACAGGGTACACAGAAAAAAAGTAATACCAAGTCTTAAAATTCAGATTTATTTCCATAATAATAATAGTTTTTAGAAACTGGTGAAACGTATATATCTTCCCCTAACAAAAAAATAAATGCAGACACTGACTACTCACGAACTTCCAGTGTGCCCATGGAGCCCTGTGGAGGCAGCACGTTCATGGTTTGTGCAGCCATGTTCAGAAGCCTTGCATTTGTAGCAGGCTGTCTGTTTCTCCTCGCCAGGCTCACATTTCTCCCAAAATTACACTCAAAGCTACACACCCCACCACAGCTTCATTCCAATGTTTTGAGTTAGAATGTCAGTGGATAGGAACTTATCAACACCTGGTGCAAACGTTGCACATAGAAGAGAGGAAAGAGAAAGGCCCCTGCTCTCTGAGAGCCTTCCTCATCAGGCAGAACTGACAATCAACAATCAAACTGTAAGAACAAAAAAAGAATCTATGAATAGATTCCTTTTCAAATCTGGTCTGCAATGATAATGGAAACTCAACAAATGGTGGTCTTTCCATACGGAGGGTGTTGAGTCTCATTTCAGAAAGAAATCACACCTCTCCTTTATTCACAAGCAAGGACTTTCTGAAGTGCCCGTCCATATGGTATGTGAAGAGTGAAAATCTCATCTAATGCTGTAACGGTGGCCACCCTAAAGAGGCAGGAGCATAAATTCAGGAGCCAGAAAGTCTGATCTCACTTTTGGTTCTAAGATGTACTAGCATGGTGACCTTGGGCAAGTCACCAAAATTCTTTGTGCTTCACGCTTTCTTCATCTGTAGGGTAGAAACAATAATAGTACCTACTTCGTGGTGTCATTATGGAAAAGAAATGATGTCACATCTACCTAGCATTGAGAACAATGCCTGCCACTCAGCAAGAACTCAGGGGCATTAGTTAGTGTCTTAGCCGAGGCTCACTGGAAAACTGGAAATTAGCTCATGTGACCACCCTTAATAAGGGGAAGGAGGTGAAGCCTTAGGGAATGAGATGAGGGGAAAGGAAGAGAAACAGGAAAGGAGGGGAGGGTAGAAGGCCATGTGTTAATAAGATGCCCATGGCTTCACAATATCCTACAAGGCCACAGAGAACTACTGCATCTAAGAACAACCCATTGGGAAGAAACAGACTGAACAATGTATCTCCTGTCTCCTTTGCATCTCCCATTTCTACTGCTCACAGCTGCCCTCAGAGAGCTCTACTTCTCTGTCCTTCTGAGTCCTGTGACCAGGCCCCTCCACATCCCACTGGAGAAGCCAGAACCTCTGTGTTGGTCAGTCAGACTCAGGCCCAGGAGCTTCCTTGGCAAAGTGGCTGCAGCCTGGGGGAGCGGCAGCAAAAGTGGTCGAGTAGGTCTAGACCATCACATTAACTGGGTCTGCTGTTCTCCCAAAACTGTCATTTTCAAACATGTATATTTACCCTGATTCACCCTTTTCTGCCAACCAAGCTGCTGGGTTGTTGTCTACTTGGTCTTGAACAGAAGTTTCTCTTCTATTTTCTGCTCCAATCATACGAACACTAGATTAAAGCTTCGTTTGCTAAATTGAGTTTCAATTCCCTGAAAGGACCACAGTGAATCTATGAGAAGAAATGGATTTGTGGCCAAGAGTCAGATGTGTGGTCAAGATTAATGGGACATTTTCACTTTGAAACTAAAGATAGAAAGTTTTCTGCTCCGGATTTCTATCCATTATGTTTCAGAACTGAGCTGGAGCTAGAGACAAGGTCTACAGGGAAGACTTCAACTCCAGAATCTCAATACTGACCAATGGATGCTCAGCATAAGGACCTGGAAGCATCAGAGCCAGAGGCACGAAGACTCATGCCACAGATGATGCTGCGGAGGAGTCTCTGGAGACAGACTGAGAGGCAGGGGATGGTATGCAAGATGTCCATCAGGGACCAAGAACTGGAGAGGGAGGGGAGGAAGCTGAATAGGGCAGAGGGAGGAGGAACAGTGACACAGACTGGACAAACCTCAGCCAAGCTGCAGGGAACTCCAAGCCAGTTGTCTGGCCAACATTACACCTTGCTCAGCCACCACATGTAGGCTACCTGGGAAAGGACATGACCTCTGTCAGGGCCACTCCTTCAGTTGAGGTCAACGCTAAGGATCTGAGAACAGGGAGATGCCTGCCCCATGTGTGGGTATGAAGTTCTTCACTGAAGGGGACCTGAGTGGCACATCTCCGTGTCTTCCACAATCTACCGCTTGGCCACTTGGACCCATTTCTCCATATGCATTCAGGAAGTAATGTCTCCAGAATTTTGGTGGGTCTGTCTTCCAGAAGGGCAACTTAGGATGGGAAGCTGTTAGGGCCAACCACAGCTTGTTAGTCTCGGGGCCACAACTGATGCTTGCTGTCTGTACCCTCTGCTCCCTACTCTAATCGCCCCCACCCTGAGCTAGCACCTCCCTGCTGGCCACAATGGCTTAGCTAATGATGTCACTTTAATCCAAGAGGTCCTCAGCTTCTGGTCACCATGTCATTCTCGGGGCTGGGGTGCTGGACTTATCCATGTGCAGTCACAATTAGACAAGGCAGTAACAGGAAATAATACCACACATGTGGCTCCCTGGCCCACTGAGTTCGGCAGCTCTACCTACTCCTGATTACCAGGATCTCTTACACCAGGCTGGTGACTCCTCTTCTTGCCCATTCATCCATGAACACAACATGCCCAAAACGCCCCGGCCACAGTCACAGCTTGTAATTCAACTGGCATTGGGCTGTGATCCCTGGTGAAAGTGTACTCTTTAGAGGGCCCAGGACCCCTAAGACTACAGAGCCCAGAGTTGTACAATATTCCCCAGTGGGCCATTGTGGGGGTCCTGGGTGGGGTGGGAGGTCAATCCTGCTTCTACTTCTTGGTTCCTGGACTCCTGTGTTTGTGTGTCTGTTTCTTGTTCAGGACACAGTGCCACGTGAAAGCGTTTTGATTCAGTGACTACACTGCATCGTTGAGGACAGCACCCCATCCTTGCATACTATCGCCTCCAAACTGACGCATCACGGATCCCTTTAGGAAGCCCCAGTGCTCTGTCAGTTCAATGGAAGCTGAGTAGCATAGTGTAGACTATGTCTAATGGATCCCCTGGTGAAGAGACCACTCCCATACCTCCTTGACTGTAAACTGGGCTCCCCGATCTGACACAAAGAAACTTGGGAGTCAGAGTTAGTGAATAGAACATTTCATGTGATTTCTGATAGTAGTGCTGGCTGAGACCTGAGGCCAGAAAGGCAAACCCACACCTAAAATATGTGTTTACTCCTCTGGAAATGAAATTCAGGCTCTTTCAGGATGGAAAGGGGCTAATGTAGCCAACTGGCCATCAAAGACCCAGTTGGACTCTTTGAGGAATTATGCCATTTTGGAGTCTCAGCCATAATCTCTGATGCTAGCAAATTGAACAAGGCAGAAATCAGTCTTGGTGGGTGGGAGTCCATGTAGTTGGACCCATGCGTGATCTCCATTGTTGCCACCATAGTCATGCCATTCAGATGTCAATGGCTAATGTCAACTTGCTGGGTTATTTTGTCTTTGTGGTTTTCTAGTGCCTTTCCCTGAGGGATTATTTCTGGCATGATTATCATGTGACATGAAGATTTTCCCACATCACGCCTTTCCTATGCCCATTCACATGCTCTGACCCCAAGACCTCCTAGTCCCCAATCTTTCAATCTTTGTCATGCCAGGCCCCTGACGAGTCAGCCAGGATCCCAGGGCCCGGTCTGTGGCATAACAAACCTGCTTCAGCTGGGCGGTAAACCAAGCCATTAAAGCTCAGTGACACTGCCTGCCACGTCCTGGGCTTAGTTCTCAGCTCCTCTGCTTGAGTTTCTTTGTCTGCAACCAAAGACGCCCTCTGGCTTTCACACTGGGCTTTCAATTGCCTGTAACTCTCAGCTGTTTATTTTTTCTCTGTAGAGCATCAATAATCCTTAGCAATAGTCATCCAATGCCTTATCCTTATAATATTTTATTCATACCTTTCAAATGCCTGACAGTTTGTGCCCACTAGTGCCTTCCCTCCTGTGAGCACACCACCAGGGTGTTTCAACCACTGGCCCCCACTCCATGCTTGGGCTTTCTGCAGTCCACCTTCCTCCGGGGAAGGAGCCCTCTGGCCAGGCCAGGACTGATCCAGCTCCCAAACTCATCTCAGACCACATCTTAGGACCAGTGTAGGTTAGTGCCATGAGAGGTTGGATTCTCTAAGCCAGACTCCGAGATGGCCTTTGGAGTATAATATATAATATAATATATAGTCAGGGCTCAGCACCTGTGAAAAGAAAGGGGAGAAAAAGGATTGGGAAGAGGGAGAAGCCCACTATGATGCAGCCCTGAGAAGGCCTCAGCCAGCCAGCAGGGAGCTTGGGGTGGCCACAGCCTGTCAGGCTGGGGTGGCGGGGCCTCTCCGCCCACCCGACTCGGCCACCAGGTGAGGGCTGCAGGTGAGACAGACCCTGGAGGGCAGAGTGAGAGCTGTGGGCCTCAGCTAGGCAGCCAGTTCTAGAAGCTTGGGCAGCACCTCCCCATGTCTACCACACTCGGGAAGTACTGCACCCACATTCCAGTCTTAGCATCAACGATTCCAGAGCTAAAAGAAACATTTCATGGCACCTCTGTTCCTTCTCCTCCCTCTCTTCCCCTCCTTGTCGAGGATTAGAACTCACAGGAGGGTGAATAGTTAATGTCTGTCTAGAATCCAGGGCCCAGGATTACCACTCTCTGATTAGCAGTGCTTCACTTGCTCTGGTCTCTCTTCCTCAAATATTCCTCCCATCTTCAGGGCATGAATTTGTTGTATATGACATCTGTATACTTTATGAATATTTCACTTTGTAGGTAGCCTCCCCTGGGCTTCAAGCAAAATGCCATGTGCCCTGCGGGTCTTCATTTAGATAATAATTAACTAAAAGGGGGAGAATTGAGAACCTGCTGTGAGCCCTAGAAATAGCTCTGTTCTCTGTTTCTCTGTTTCTGGCTCTCTCTCTTTCTCTCTCTCTCTCTCTCTCTCTGTCTCTCTCTCTCTCTCTGTCTCTCTCTCTCTCTCTCTCTCTCTCTCTGTCTCTCTCTCTCTCTCTCTCTCTCACACACACACACACACACACACACACACAATTAAACATGCAAACACCAGTCACCCTAGCTGGCATTTGAGGAGCACCCCCCTTCCCCCCACACTGCTAATGCTAGCGTGGTTTCTGTTCATTCATTATTTATGGAGCTACTACTATTCGGTGTGGCGCTAGGCACTGGGGATCCCTATGGGGTTGAGTAGCACAGTGCAGGCCTCATGGTGCCTGCAGTCTTAGGGGCAGGGGTTGGGGGATGGGGACCAGTAGAGACAATAGCAAGGACCTGTGACAAGGGCTCTGGCGGAAACATGCCCCAGGACTGCTGCAACACAAAGGAGATGTTATTCACTGTGGGGATCCGGCAAGGCTTAAGTTGAAGAACAGGAAACGGGGCCCAAGCAGGTGCAGAGGTGGAGTAAAGTCTCTGCAGGGCCATGAGGACATAGCAGCATGGCCTGGAGGAGCTGCAGTGATGGGTGGGGTGGGAGCTGCCTCGGAGATGAGGCTCCTCAGGAGAGGTCTACAAGGCGTTCCAGGGGTTTTTAAACAGGCAAGGGACATGAGCACATGGCGTTTTGGAAAGATCAGCTTCTTGGCCATGTGTGGATAAACATGAATCTCAAGACTGGGCAGAGGAAGGTCAGTGGAGACCCCTGCCATGCTCAAGGGGAGCTAGTTTAAACAGCAGCAGGGGGTACAGAGAAAGCACGACAGGTAGAGAGATGGAAGGAGGTGAAACCCATCAAACTTGAAGGTAGAGATTGGGAGTGGGGGAAGAATGAGATTTGAGGATTCTCAGGCTTCCGCCCTGGAAAAGGTGAGGCACAGAGGGACAACAGGTTTGGGGCTATTGCTTGGGGTCCCGTTTTGCACATGCTGAGTTGGAACTGCCTGTGTAGGGCTAGAGGAGACGTGCAGTATGCAATCGTATGTATGGGTTTGAAGCTTGGGTATAATGTCGGTGTTAGAAAAACAGACTTGGGGGGCATCAGATCCATTGATACGACACCTGATGTGGTGCTTACTTCTTTGTAGATACTGCAGCCACACCTGTCCTTGTACCTTATGTTGTCAGAGGGAGAGGTAGCAAGTAGTAGGTCAGCACGCTGGGAATTAGGTATAGAAGCTGCCTAGATTCTGAAAATGGAAGAAAACATCCAAATAATGCAGAGGAAAGTAAAACCTACTATTCAGAACAGCTTTCAAATCAAATCCCTCCCTGGAACAAAGAATGGCAAACAGAGGGGTTTTAAATAAATCATAATTAGTAACACACACATGGGCTCAGTGTGGGTGAGCAGTTAGACAGCTAATTACATTGGAGCTGTGTGTGCATGAAGCCAGAGAGTCTCACCCCAATGTGGAGCTTCCAGCTACTGCAGAGATGCCTGGAGGGACCTAGGCGTATATCCGTTCCTCCAGTAAAGAGTTGGTCGAGGTAGTGTGTGTGTGTGTGTGTGTGTGTGTGTGTGTGTGCGCGCGTGCGTAAGGATACTGTGAATCTACAAACTGAGAATTTTTGAGCACCTGCAAGAGCAGCTGAGCTTCTGGCCTAACTGGAGGAGACATGGATTCTCTTAACCAAGTACCACTCCTTAAAAATGTTGCCCTCCAGCTAAAGACTCCACAGGCTACCCCAGGACCCTCGGGGCTGGATTTGTACATAGCGCAGGCTCCATCTAGCGCTCGATGCTGGAAGCACGTGCAGCGTCTCTTCCCCTGGCGATCTCGGGGATTGCATCCCAGTGGTACAAAGCTGGAAAGCTCCAGCATGGAAAAGTCCGTGTGCATTTAGAGGACTCATTCCTGGTTAACTGCGTGCTGGGCTACTGGTAGAAAAAGAGTGAATATTCATTAACAGTGGAATTGTAGAAATAGACTAGGCATAGGGAACAGCTGTGTTTTTTCTTTCCTTGTTTCTCTTTTGCAATTTATTTTGCACAGTCGTTTTTGTCTTCAATAGCCTTGGGCTCTATAGAGGACTAACAGTTTTGATGGGGGTTTTTCTCTCCTTTTTATTCCTTTTTCACCAATAGGAGGAGCAAAGACTTCTTCAGAAACAAAGAGTTCTGGATTCCATCAGGCTCTATGACACGTGCAAGTATCAGACTGGAAACGCAGTGATCCAGAAAGCCCAGAAGGGGCAAGAGGAAGTGAGTGAGGCCCAGGGTCTCCCCAGAAGCCTCCCTTGCCCTGCACCCCACCGTTGTGCCTTCTTTGTTTTCTCCCTGTGCCGTTCACATGCGCACACACACACATGCTGCTCCTGACCAAGAATGCACTGGGACATAAAAAAACTAGGCAGAGGCCGAGAAAAAGATGACAAGGCTAATGTGGTCAATGCCTGGGTGGGAGGAGGAAATGGAGGGCAAGTTTTTCTCTTGTTTGTGGAGAACGGAATTTGGGCCAAGTGCTGAAAAGAGAGGTCCCCCTTAAGAAGAAACAGAGAGCAACTGGCATTTCCGAGCAGAGAAAGCCCTGTTGGGAATGGGAACGGCATGGAGTATTGGAAAGCTGGGATCGTTGGCAGGTCTGGGGCCAGCAGCCCTTTGGCAAGACCTGGCGGCTTTGAGAGACCCCCACATGGGAGATGACAACAGTTTCCAATGCATTCTGGCTCTGACACAATAAAGCACAGAACAAGTTGAGTGTGGATCCTGCTGACGGTGATTCAAGGATAAAGGGGGAAAAAAATAGCCCCTCCGCTGCAGCATCCACCTTGGAATCAGAGATAAAAATGCGACAAGGAAAAGAAGAGCTAAGATGACTCTCTTTCCCTGGCTGGCACACAGGATGGCCGAAACTCGTCATGTGAAGCGTCCCTGTCATGGCTGCCTCCGACACAGGCCAGACCCCTGAGGAGCAGAGCTGCACTCGCTATTCAAATGCTCTACGTAAGCCTTTTGCACATGTGTGCAGAAACAAGGTTGTGGCCAGCACTTCTAATGGAAAATGGTAGTCCGAATACAAAGGAAAAGCAGACTATTTCACTCTATAAAATTGTCTATATGAAATCAGAAATGAAACTGCAAGAGAAGCAAGAAAATCTCGAGCAGAAACTTTCCCTGGGCATAAAAATGAGTTGAACTGAGCAAAATCATAAATGGAAACCATCCACATCACCTTTGCCACAGGGGAAGACTCCCCAGAATAGAATTTAATGCCAAATTAAATGTTCCATCTACCTCTTCCAGCAACATAACTGTAAAGGGGAAAAACAAATCAAGGTTGCTGCTACTCTTGCTGAAGGATATTGGCTGATGGAACATAAATGAGTAGGTAGTAACCAGTTAATCGGGGTGCGGGAGGCCTGGGGCCCAGCTGGGTCAGAGAGAATAAAGGGTACTTATCGCAAGGGGCACACCTTAGAGGGACAGGAATCAGTCAAATTTATTTTCCTCTGGCACCTCAAATGCCATTTCCCTTTTCCAGGTAGAGGTTTAGAACTCTCCAGACTTTATCTGATATGACTGAAGACTGTTTATGCTGGGACACCTGGGAAGGGGGAGACTTGGGGAGCATTTCTATAGCAGGGACTTGGTATAAGACAAAAATAGTGTCACCTGCTTGCTTCAGCAACAATGTCACCACAATAGTAAGGAGAAATGTGATACGTAAAAATCATCCTAGGCTTGAATTCAGATCTGAGTTCAAACCTGGCTCCTGCCTTTCCCAGCTCCACAACCCAGGCAGCTCAGTCCTGGGAGCACTCTGACCTCCATGTTCTTGCTGTTTGCCCAGGGTTGGACTGGGACCAGTGATTTTGAAAATTCCTTTGTACTCTATTGTTTGAAGTGGGGACACTTGCAGAGGGTAGAGGAAGGAATGGTTCTAAATGGAACGCCACTGAAAACCAACACAAGTAAGGTCCACCAGCAGATCAGTAATCACTTTTTCTTCTGTGGCTCTTCTTTGCAGTTCCATTGTGAAGAAATATCAGCTTTACTTTTACTTTCCAATTAAAAAAATAAAAACAAAAAAACCCCAGCCATTTACCTCTAGTGAAAATACATACCGTTGCCTCATTTTGTAACTGAATTTCTAGAAATCTCATACTAAAGTGTGTTGGTATGAACCAAATAGAATTTTCCCTGTAGGAAGATTACCATAATTGGGAATCATGTTCCACATTAAGAAATTGGCATCAAATAAATCATAGACATCACTAACAACATGATGTAAGGGGAGAAACATACCTATAAACTTCTATAATCATTTAAAATAGTAAAATTGTGCTCTAACTCACATAAAACAGGCATAAGTGTATTGTACATGTCGATTATACAAGAGACCCCAATGTGCTATAAAGTGTACATAGAACTCATAAAACTCTAACATTACTGTACCATAAATTCAAACTAAAACCGGCATACTAGCAATAATCAATTTAATTAAACATTAAATGAACAGTAATTTGGTTTTCTGTTTCAGAATTTAGAAGGACTTCTTGAGGCTGATTTGGCTACCTTGTATCTCTTATAAACAACAGAAGTCAGCTTGTGTAGATGGATGTGTTCTTTCTCCTTTTGATAATTTCTTATAACAAGCAGGGGGATTGGGGATATTTCAAAAACTGGAGCCATCTCAAAGTAAGAGAGTAGATGCCAATATACATTTGGTAATATAATGTGTTTTTGAAGATAATGGTAGCATTTTTTCCACAGATCAACATCATTTAAGTAAAAGCTTATCTAACATAACTCCCCTTCACCCTTTCTTGTCTCCCTCCTTGGTTCAAAAGTTGGACTTTGTATTGGACCAAATAAAGGCCAACCAATAAGAGAACAGTAAGTGATAATTAAATCACTCCACATGACACATTGTTGACAGCTATTAAAGACCTTCAAGCCTTATCAGAAAGCTGGAACACAATTACAAGTCATTAGAATGGCCTTTAAAAAGAATTTTAAAACATCTCTTTCAGACATAAGCCAGCCATAGGAATATGTATTGACAGTTCACCATTTTTTGTGGAAACCAAAATAAATAATTTCTTATATTTTCATATACTTTACAGTTTAAAACTGTTATGTAATTTGATTATCATAGCTATCCTGCTAGGCCGATATGTCAGGCACTATGATTTCTTACGTTGAAACTGAAGACGTAAAGTCTTAGATAGCTTAAGGGATTTCTTTGGAGTTGCAAAGCTAGAGAAACGTACTAAGTGCTGGGGCATTATTCTAGAAGCACGGCGCAGTGGCATCCATGAGTATTTTATGAATATGAGTCCATGAATCATAAAATAATAATAATGATGAAAAGTAACTTAGAGGTCTCACTCCCGGTGGGAGCCCCCTTCATAATACTCAGTTAATTCAAAATCACCCCATGGGCCCTGGCTGTCCATTCTCCATTATTCCTAAGCAGGGTTAATTATCACTCAAGGAAGAACACTCCATTTTTTGACAAACTGTTTTAATTGTTAGAAAAATCTTCCTTCATTTATCTAATTGCACTTTCTAGATTCTCAAAGGGTACACCTAATCCTTCTTCCACACAATATTTCAAATATTTGAAGATAGTTTTCATAATTCCCACTGATAAGCCATGGCTTCTAGACTTTCTGTCCTCCTGTGGGCCATTCTTTGATTTATCTATGCCACTTTTAAAACCAGGTGCCCAGAAATGACCATAAAACTTCAAGAGAGCACTGACAAGTACATAGTGAACAAAAATTTCTATTAATATAGCCTTCTGTGTTCTGGACTAAAGTTTCTATTAATATAGCATAAGATATCAGCAATTTTTGGCAGACATATCACAGTGTTGGCTCTTGCATCAAACTAAAATCTCTATTTTTTTCTACATAATCTGCTATTGAGCCAGTTCTCTCCTATCATAATCATATTAGGTTGTGACATTTGCAAATATAAGAGTCATATCTCTATGTGTTCAGTTTTTCTCAACAGGAGTGCTAATGAAATTTTGGACATGAAAATTCTTTGTTGTATGGGACTTTCCAACATATTGCAGGATAAAATTAAATACTAGTGACAACATTTGATTGTCATTTTGACAATCAAAAATAACCCTATACACCTCCAAAGCACCCTTAGAAAAGAGATTCCACTGCAGTTGGGAATCTTTATCAAATTATCTACTGAAATGTTGCAGTTGAAAAACGGAGCCCTCTGCTGTGAGTACAGACTCCCTTTGAGGTGGACATCTACTTATGGTAAACATTCTAGGGATTTTTATCCACCTAAATGTACAACAGAAGACCCACGTTTCATCTTCTTATAAAGAAAGGAGGGAAATATTTGAAAATCACACATTCTGAATAATAGTAGAGAAACTGAACATAAGCAAAATATGGCAATAGTTGATTAAAGCTGTAGGAGCTAATCTCTAAGGTTGTCTTCCCAATAAGCCATGACATCTGCTACTCATGATCTTGTAGTCTCCTCTCCTTGGATATCAGCTGGCTCTGTGACTTGCTTGAACTAACAAAATGCCATATAATTCCTGCTTTCAGGGCTAGGCCAGGAAAAACCTTGAAGTTTCTGCCTTGCTTTCTTGAAACACTCCCTTTGGGAGCCCTTAACAACCATACAAGAAGGCTGACTACCCCTGAATTACTATTCTGGGGAGGCCCCAAAGGGATACTCCCAGATGAGCCCAATCTTTTAAACTTGGTTCATGAGGTGCCAGTCATGAGTGAAACCATCTTTAACTTTCCAGATAAGCTTACCCACTAGCCAAATACCACCAAGTGACTTCACTTAATGCCACACATAACAGAATTACTAAGAGAAGACTTCCCATATTCCTGACCCACAAAATTGTGAGATACAATAAAATTTGACAGAAAGGCTTGTGTTCCTTCCTGCCTAAAATTCATATTCTGCAGTAAACTCTGCATTCATTTATTCACTCATTCATCACACATTTATTAAACTCCTATTGTGTTCCAGCACTTTGACACTGGGAATAAAATAGGTGATAAATAATCCGCTATCTCTGCACTCAGGAACATCATAGCAGAGTGTAGGAGACTCATAAACCAATAATTATAATAAAATTTAAAGTAGCACGATGGAGGTGAATTAGAGTACTATTATGGAAGCACAGAGAAAGACCTAAAGTTGGGGAAAAAGAATGTCAGGGGAGGTCTTTGGTGGTGAAGAGTTATATAAGGCGAGATAGAGCTATTTGGGAAAAATAAAGAGGCTAGAAGGGATTTTTCAGGAAGAGGGAACAGTACATGATGACAAAGAGTTTCAAAAGACACATTCATTGGAAGTTTAGTGTAGCTCAAGTCCAGAGTGCAAGGAAGTAGTTAATAGTGATGGTGGAGCTTGATGCTATGCAGGAGGAAATGAAGCTGGGGAAGTTGGCAAGAGTTTTGAAAGTTGCTAAATGCCATGTAAGGTAAGCAGTCTCCAAGATGGCCCCACAATCCCTACATGCTGGCCCTCAGACATTTGTGCGGTCCCCTCTTGCATTCTGTCAAGGTTTATCTGTATGACCAATAGCACATGACAGAAGTAATGGCAGGTCATGTCCAAGATTAGGTTATAAAAGACTGAGATTCCCATCTTGAGTGCTCTTTCTCTCTCTCTCTCTCTCTCTCTCTCTCTCTCTCTCTCTCTCTCTCTCTCTCTCTCTAAGTCACTGGCTTTGGGGGAAGTGTGTCCCAATGGAGAAACCCATGTAGTAAGAAATGGAAGATTCCTGCTAATACGAATGTGGCTGAGCCTGAAAGTAGATCCCATAGCCAGTTAAGCCCTCAGAGACTGCGGCACAGCCCAAGAGATTGAGTACAGACTAGAGACCCTGAGACCGACCACCCACTCAAGCCACTCCCAGATTCTTGATGCTTAGAAACCATTCTAAGCATTCTTGTGCTTTAAGCTGCTAGGTTTTGGTGTTATTAGCTTATTAGCAACAGATAAATAATAGACCATGCTGAAATTTGAATATTATCCTGAAATTGATAGAAAGCCACTATAGGATTTTAAATGGGTGGACACCAATTTGCACATTGGAAAGGTCATCAGGTCAGCAGAGTGGAAGGTAAAGTGAAGGAAAGAAAAGGATACTACAGTAATCCAGCCCTGAGCAGATGAAGAACTGCACTGAAATGATGGAAAAGGAAAAGAGAAGAAGAGGGAAATTTGAGCTATATTAATGAGCCCCAGTTTCCAGCTTAAACAACTGGTTAAGCAGAGCACTCCATTGAGTCAGAGAATACAAGAAGGAAACAAGATTTGGAATTTGCAACAAAGATAATGCGGATTTGCACATGTTAAGATGAAAAAACCTAGGAGACATCCAAAAGGAGGCATAAAGCTACTGTAGGTACATGGGCCTAGGGCTCAGAGCTGGGTCATAAGAGTCCTCAGCAAGTCACTGGCAATTGAAGTCATGGATTAGGATTAGTGTCCTCAGGAGGACATGAGGAGTAGGAACAGCAGGAAACCATCAGAACCAAAGCCTGTCTACTAGGTGGTCTTCCTTTCTTCAAAATCCTGAACTAGACATACTGGGGAACTAGCCCCTTCTCTGCAGCCAGGGATTACAATGATTGTACTGTCAGATGAGAAAATCACTCTTTACCCCTCAATATGTGAGAATGAATGAAATTCTGTAAGTATTCTGTAATCATTTTCATTTTGCTTATTATTTTGCTTAAGTCAAAGATTATTCCTGCAAGTTTGGACACTCTTTGCAGAAATCCAAGGCTGCTGTTAAACATATAGGTGAATTTCTCTACCAAGTCCCTGAGGAAATAGAGAACCATGCTACTATGGAAGAGCCTGATCATAGACAACTTCCCAGGGGAAAAAAATGCCCTAAAAGTAACAAAACAGATGGAAGAGAAAGATGCAAGATATCTGTATTAGTCATGATTCCCCAGAGAAACATCACCAATAGAGTGTGTTATATAAATCAAGAAATACTTATTTCAAGGAATTGGCTTGTGCAGTTATGGAGGTTGGGCAGTCCAAAATCTGTAGGGTAGGCCAGCAACCTGGAGATGCACAGAGGAGCCGATGTTCCAGTTCAAGTTCAAAGGCTGTCTGCTGGCAGAATTCCCTCTTGCTCAGGCAACTCAGCTTCTGATCCTTGCAGGCCCTCACATGATTGGATGAGATTCACTCACATTATGGAGGTAAACTACTTTACTCAATGTCCACTGATTTAGATGTTAGTCTCATTCAAAAACACCCTCACAAAAACATCGAAATAATGTTTGACCACATATCTGGGTACTGGGACCCAGAGAAGTTTATACATCAAATTAACCATCACAATATCTGTGATCCTCCATCCTCTGAAGGCTGTATAGTCAATAGATCATTGAATTCTTTGCAGCCAACACAGCACTCTATACTATACATGGTGTGGTATATATGTGTGTATGTCCACACAGTAGGTGGTCAGCCAAGCGGTTCATGATGATATTTATAGTCTCTGACCTATATAGTACAGCCAATTTGACTAAGATGACAAAAAAGTCACAGAGGGGACTTTTTATCCCCTACTGTGTTTGTCAAGAAGGTTAATAAAAAGCCCTTGCTAACAATTATGTGCTTTTCTGACTATGTTCCTTATCCTGTGGTTTTCACCAGAGCAGATGATGAGTGAGGACAGTGGCTGTCGTAGCTGTTCCTTTTCCCCATCCCTAACGAACCATCCGTGGGAGAGGGATGACCAAGTCTCCTGACTGCTGTCAAAAGTGAAAATAAAATGTCCTGGAAAGAGATGAATTTGTAGGCGTCTGGAAAGATATCTGTCATTTTTTGTGTGTTTGTTTTGCTTTCCCTTCAGGAGAGAGTGAGGAGAAACTAAATGAGCTTTTCTCACTTAGGAACAATGTGAAATTCAGAACGAGGCCGGCTGTGGGAGGATGCCAAGGCCTTGCAGAGCTAGTGAAGACAGCAAAAGAGCCCCAGTTGGCACAGATCTGGACAAGGCAAGGGGAACAGCATGGCCCTGGGTCCAGGGAGACACCCTCCCTGCCTTATTTGCCTTTAGTCTCCCAGGGAGATGCCCCCGCAGGGGTAGTCAAAGTATCTGGGGCCTTACAGTCTCCTTTGTTCCTAAAATAATGCTTGTTGGTGTTTGTCTAATTTATTAAGTTTCTTCCCAGGAAAAAGCTTCTTTATCTGGGGTCCACAGACCTCTAAGGAGTCCAAGGATAGAATTCAGGGGGACTGTGAACTCAATGGTGTGTGTATATATATATATATATATTATTATTATTATCATTCTCCAGCTGAAATTGAGTACTTCCCAATAATCTGAATATATGCAATAAGCCCCAGAAATACTGTCAGTATCTGCTATGGTTTGGATGTGTCTCCCAAAGTCCGTGTGTTGGAAACTTAATCACCAGTGCAGCAGTGTTGGAAGGTGAGGCTTAAGTTGTCTCCAGAGTGACTTTGTTACAAAAGCAAGTTTGACCCTCTCACTTTCTCTTGCCCTTCTGCCTTCCACCATGGGCTGATGCAGCACAAAGGCCCACACCAGGTGCCAGCGCCATGCTCTTGGACTTTTAAGCCTCCAGAAGCATGAGTCAAATAAATTTCTGTTTATTATAAATCACCTAGTCTGTGGCATTCTGGTACAGCAACAAAAGTGAACTAAGACAGTGTCTATTGCAGGTATCTGAAAAGGGGTTGCATGTTTATTTCTACTTTATCCTGCTACAACTTGATGGTCCGTGCCAGGATCCTGCAGTTCCCAAGATTTAAAATAACAGAATTTGCTTGTATTCTCTAATCCAAATTTACTAGTAATAAGGCAAAGGCTGTATTTTGATCTTCACGTGGATCTAACCTTAACTGGTTAGAAGCCAGAGAACAATAGGAATGAAGAAATTCTCTCCCCAAACTTCCAAAGGCAGATGGGGCTTACTATTCATTTGGATATCAAAGTGTAGAACCAAATTATTGTACTGAGCCCTCCTCTGCACAATTGCAAGAAATCTAGGCAGGAGTCCTGAAACTTTGTAGAAATCCATCTTCATTGTCATTCATCAGCTTTTCTCCAATTCGTTGCTTCTGGTTTCTCTGCCCATTACCTCAGATTTCTCATGGATGCTTCTCCATACTGCCTCAACCCTCCTCTGTGTCCTTTCCCCCAAGCTGTAGCCATAAATAACTCCACTTATGACTCTAGGCACAGCTAATGTAGAGCTGTAATATTTTTAAAACATGATTGAACTTTAGGAAAAAAGAAACTATAAGAATTAAAGGGGACATTAAAATTAGACTGTGATAAATAACTCTCCCAGAATCCACTGGCCAGTCTCTCTAAAAGTACCCTGAAGGGTCGTCTCTCTTCTCAACCTTTTGCTGTGAAATTGGGGCTCAATGGCCACTAGGACAGAAGTCACTTCCACTTGTCCTCCTTCCCTCCCATTCAGGTCACCCATCCCAAATCTCTGGCCCCAACTAGAGGAATCAAAAGCCCACTAACCTCATAATATTCTTTCCAAATATATATATGAAGACAGCCTTATTTAATTATTAAACAGAAAATTTAACATCTAAGTCTGAAGTATCTGAATTTAGATCATTTACCCCAGTTCAAGACTTCTTAAAAACAATGGGTGATACCTGCTTCAAGGCTGCATGAAGACAGTGCTGAAAAAGGTGATTTCTTCCAGTAAAAGGAAGCATCACAGGACAAACACAAAGCTTCCACCCTAGAATGTTGAAGCTGCATATGATTCCTTCGATGCTAAGGTGCAACGATTTTAAGATCCATTTTCCACCTCAAGAAATACGGAGCATTCAAATAGCATTGTGGAAGGGGGTGGTGTCTCTCTCCTAGAGAGCATGGGAGAAGAACGTCACATTAATTCCAGTATTCTGATGAGATATTAGAGAAGGCTCCCCGGAGGAGGCGTCAGTGGAGTTAAAATGAAGAATGAGTTTACATTACCCATGGAGACCGCAGAACTGCTAGCAAGCTCATCTTGTGGAATGTAAGAACGGTGAGAACAGGAATCAGAATGCTCTACTAAGCCCAGCTCGCCTCCATTAGTTTTATTGAACCTTGAAATGGCTTTTGAAGTTAACAATCACCCCAGAGGATATAAAGTTAGACACTTTAGAAAAAAAAGACATTCAAGTTTTCTAAGTTCCTCAGTTAATCCATCAAACACATTTCAGTCTTAGGTACAGTGTGTAAACTCTATCAAGGGCATCTGAGGTTCCCTAGGAAACATCCATAGCCAGACAAACAGATAACACTTAATAGAGATAAAGAGAGTCCACGGAAGCCCGGGAGTCGCCTTTCAGGCAAGGTGTGTTAATTTAAAGTGCGTGATGTTTCTGTGAAATCCTCTCAGTGTTGAGGAGGAAGGTGGCAGAGGACAAGTTAGGACAGAAGATGACAAACCTGTGTGAGGAGTGGCGGGCCTGTCAGACACGCGATCTGAATTGGGCTGTGCTCCCTTTACCCGGCTAATTGTCCCAGACTCTCCAATTCAGCAAAGAAGTCTAGACACATACCACAGCCTTTCAAAGTGTAATTAAAAACACAAAACAACGAAGGAAGCAGCTGCCTGCCCACTTCCTGAACGATGAAGGACAGCACGCTGACTGCCTGACAGGCCACGGGGAAAAGAACAGCGTCTTAGGGAGTTCTGGTTTGATTCTGTATATTTTAGGGGGGAAAACTTTAATTAAGTGATAGCTAAATAAACTGTTAAAACAACCCCCTTGCTGATCAAAGGAATAAATTGAACTTGCTGGGCTTTTCATCTGCTCTGAAACCCTCTGTTTCCAGTGCTTTCCATCTGAAAAGGAAGTTTCCATCCCAAGCTGTGTCAAAGAGTTAAGGAAAAGCGGCAGCAGGGACTGGTAGGGGCAGCTGGACCAGGTGTCAGGGTGAGGTGTCTGAAATAGGGGCCGGGTGTGGCTGCGGAAGAGCCCACAGTATGTGCTGGGTGGTTTGCTTTAGGCCTATGCCTGTTTGTTCACTACTGAATCTAGATGCTGAACCCCTAGGCACCTAGAATAGTTCTGACACTAGTAGATGTTTAAAAACAGATATAGATAGATAGATAGACAGATAGATACATAATGTTTGTTGAATGATTTAATGAATGAATGCTTACCTGGCAAATAACCCTTTTGTTTTTAGCCCACCTTGGGGATCTGACTTTCTCTAATCAAGAGTGTGAGTCAACCAGAGTAAACAGCAAGTGATAGTGAGGTGGTCGATATTAACATGGCAAAAAGGTTAAGAGATGTATCTTGTGTCACAAATCACATGCAGGCCATGGGTAGGTCAGCATCTTTCCTTTCTGAAGATCCTGCTGAAAAGATGTCTAAAAACTATATCCTTGATTCTGCCCATTTTCTACCAAGGAAAAGCACTTGGCACAACCATGGATGCTTTGCAAGGGCTCAGCGACTCTGCTAGGAGTCATCAAGAAAGCTATTTGTTTCCTCCTGTAATTCTGGACTCAATGCATTTGTCTCAGGCTCCTGGTGATCTGGGACAGCACATTATCTGATGTTGTCCAGGGCCATGCCACTTAGGAAGTTTTGCTTATGTCAACATTATGCGCTGCACACATTTTTTTCCTCTTGCTAGGGGCAGCTGAAAGTAAGTGACACTAATTTCTATTCTGCAGTTATCCAAATATTGCACTCACAACACAATCCATAAACGTAATGACTACTCATCAATAAAACAGAGGAATGTCTGAAAAAGCATAATTGTCACCCCAAAAAATTTAAAAAATAAAAGAAACAACAAAAAATGCTGGCAAATGGTAGGTCCCTTATCTTAATTACAGGCTGATTTGCATTTAAATGAAGGTTATTCTATAATTACTACTGAATGTTTTGTGTTGGAGTTGAAATACCACTCTGCAGGCTGTCAGCCCATTTCCTTTTTATTTTCCTCTGTCATTCCTCTTCTCAGTAATCATCTGACATGGCAGGCACAGAGAGGTGCTGGCTCTTCTTACTTCCCTTTCCAAAAACATCACCACCTCAGGGCACCTTGTGGATTCTCAGGCACTCACTGCAGTCTTCCTGCAGGATGGTGCTGTGGGACTTACAGAAACTTGCCTCCTCCCACAGTAAACAACCGGGGGAGATCACCAGACTGACAGCAGAGTGAATGGGGCCTGGCTGTGAATGGGCTGGGAGCCCGGGACCCCCATGACCCCCTCTGTGCCTTGCTCCTGGGGGAAGCACAGGGTTGGATTCCTGCCAGCCCTTGGTCACAACATGTTTGTCCACCGATCAATACGTAACCTTGTTTTATGTGTGCTTCTATTTAGAGACAGCTTATTTAATATAAGTTGTTGATTCATTAACATTGTACTCACAGCCAATAACGCTATAACATACGCCTGGATGAAGCTTATCTAACACAGGTATTTGGTAAAGCACGTGGCAGTGTGCTCTTGCACATGTGATCACTATACACCACTTCAGCACTATGCCCTGGGACCATTTAAACAGCAAAATCACCCACTAAAAGGAACACAAACACGAAAAATGTGACACAACAAAGACTGTGAAAAGCACGCTCATTTAAGTGTGAACTGAAACAGGGTGGCAGACCATCTTCCTGTTCTATCTCAGCTGGAAACTTTCTGCACACTGGGTGACTCAGATCGTTCACAACTCTGCACATGTCCATGAATAACTGCAGAAGCACTGTGAGTATCAATTTGAGGGTTTACACATATTAATAAATACAAATCCACGAATAGTGAAGATGGACTGTCCCTACCGAGCACCCCTGGTGTCAGTAGAACAAAAGACCTGTGCAGGTGCCCTGTGAATAAAATGCTGTGACATGGAAATGGCCCTGCCCTGGCAGCATCTGCAGTCTTCAGATAGGGAGGGAGGAGGACACAGGGAGAGAGGCCGACCAAAACATGTGAACCCAGGTGCCCACCGATACATAGCGGATTAATAGGATGTGGTATATGTATACCATGGAGTGCTACTCGGCTACAAAAAACAATCATGATCTAGCACCTCTTGTATTATCCTGGATAGAGCTAGCATTCACTCTACTAAGTGAAGTATCACAAGAATGGTAAAACAAGCCCCACATGTACTCGCCATCAAATTGGTATTAACTGCTCAACACTTAAGTGCACGTATAGTAATAACACTCACTGGGTGTCAGGCAGGTGTGGGGGGAGGAGATGGGTATATTCACACCTAATGGGTGCGGTGCACACTGTCTGGGGGATGGACACACTTGAAGGTCTGACTCAGGTGGGGCAAAGACAATGTATGTAGCCTAAATATTTGTACCCCTGTAATATGCTGAAATAAAAATATAAATAAATAAATGAAAACTGTGTAAACCAATAAACAGTTTCACATTGTGATAGTGCTATGAATAATTTTTAAGAAGTGCTGAGATAAAAATAATAGGGTAAAAAGGAGTAACAGGCTTGTTGTACAGGTGCAGTGAGGGTGAGGAGGCAGTGTTTATGGTAAGGCTTGAGAAGCCCTGCAGAGACGGAGAGAGGTGTAAAGGGAGGGAGGCACGTCCGAGCAGAAAGAATAAACAACCCAGAGGCCCTGCCCCCGGAAAGGTGTGCTGCCCAAATTTGACCTGTAGATCTAGAGCTTATTGCAGAGGAAGAGGAAGAGATGGTATGAAATGAAGTGTAATATGAAAGAGGAAGGCAGGAACTTGATCTGGAAGAGTCTTGTAGACCCACATAAGGCAAAGTCATTTATTTATTATTGGTGTTTGTATCACTTGATGCAGAGACATTTCTTAGTACCTAACCCAGAGCCATACACAGTAGGGAGTCAACAAACACTGACTGACTCACACACCAAAGTATTTGCAAGACATGATAGGTGCATTTATTTCAGGACTGAGTTTTACTACATGTAACAGAAAACCCCAAAATATGGTGGCTTAAAAAGATCAGCATTGATTTTTCTCATTTAATGAGAAATCCAGATGGGGGCAATTACTAGAACGGGTTTTCTGGCTGAAGGAAGCCAAAGTAAAGGTCCCTGGAATTCACTTGGTCTTTTGCCTCATGGTTGCAGGATTGCTGCTCCAGCTCCAATCACTACATCCTAGTTTCAGGATATAGGAAATGCAAAAAGTATGTGTGCCATCTGAGTCTGGTCCCTTTTAATGGTTTTTCCTAAATAGCTTAAAAAGTCGTACCCGGTGACTTCCACAGCCATAACTGTGTCATATCTCTACCTTCAGGTGCAAAGTAGGCTAGGACATGTGTTCTTCATAGTCAGCTATATTGCTGGCCCCAACACACACATGTTTGTAGGAAGGAGGGGGATATGAAGCCGGCCAGCAAATGAGGGTCTCCGTTCACTGGGATGGAGGCACATGTTCCCGCCAATGCATTGGGAAGGACAGCGCTATCAGAGATAAGAGGGTCTCTTGGCGACTTAAACATGAATAATAATAGAATGGGATTTGAGAGATGATGGGGAAGATCCACCAAATCAAAACTATCTCCGTTGTCTCCCTTTTCGTCAGGTGGCCCTTTCTTCTGGGGCATGAGGGCGTCTTATAAGCCAATAACAAACGTCTGCAATTCAGAGAATGAACCATCGCCTTTAGCGTAAGCAACACACTCGCCACGTTCAGTCCTGACGTTACAGATTGTGTATTTATGGCTCTGTCAGTCATTAAACAGCCCCTCAGCCTTGGGAGAATGTATTACAAGCCAGAGGTGTTTTGAAGTAGAAATTAGAGGGACAATAAGAAAGAATCTAAAGCTGGCCCATTACTAAAAAGACAGGAGACAAAACCAGAGAGCCTGGCCCAGCCTGTGGGACTGAGAAAGGTTCTTCTGAGGAAGTGACACTCGGGCTGTGACCCACAGATCAATGGGATTCAATTAAATAAGGGGTGGGGGGAGGGCAAGGGGATTCCATCCCAAAGTCCCTTCCAAATGTCAAAACATGAAAATTAAATCAGGGCAAATGCCAGGCCTAAGTGATGCGGGGAGCAGAGAGACCACCTTAGTTGTCTTGGCTAATTTATCAGAAGTTCAAACCTATTGGAAAGCTTCTTGATTTTCTGCTTCTTCAGGCAGTTTCTGGGCAGATGCCAACGTGAGTGCTGTGAGCTGCGGTAGCTCCCTCGTGCTCTGCACCCCACGTCCTCTGTGTGGGCCCTTCACCACCTGAGCTAAAGAGCGGGCAGGAAACAGCCCACTGTGTGGCTGGGCTCGAGCCTGCATGGGGCAGGTGGCTCTTGTCCCCATGGCCAGCCCTGCCAGTTCTGCTCCGCCCTTGCTCCTCCTGCCCGGCCTTTACCCATCCACATGCAGCCATGCACCCCGCACCGCAGCTGTACCCGACGGCCGCACACAGCTGTCCCCAGGCATCTCCGTGAGGGAATCTCCGCCAGCAGCTGGGGAGGGCTTTCAACCACAAACCTCATCACGTCCTTCTTCTGCTAGAAATCTCAGGTAGCTTCCCTACAGATAAAGTCCATCTCTTTAGCATGACTTGAGGACCCTCCCCAAGCTACCCTTAGCCTAATTTTCCAGAGTCACCCCCACACTTACCCCTACTCTCAAGCCACACTGCACACACATCCTGCCATCTTCCAAACGTGTCCTGTTCTTCCCCCCCTGTGCCTTTGCACACCCTGTACGCTCTGCTGCCACCCTCACCTGCACCCTCATCTGGCACTTCAAGACCGGATCTTATGTCACCTCCTCTGTAACGCCTCCCACCATGCTCGGGCAGAGTTAGCTGTCCTCTTTTCCTCTGAGAAAAGATCTACATGTTTCAGTTCTTCTATTATACTGCAATTATTCTTGCAAACATTCATTTGCATATCCATCCTCCTTGCTGTACAATAAGCTTCCTAAACGCAGGGACCGATTATAAACGTTAGTGTACCCCTGACACCTCACACAGTGCCTGGCACATCCAGGGGTTCACACCCGCTCGTGCGAGTGCTGGGCCAGTGAAGCTCACAGCTCTGCAGTGTGCAGCAGCGTCTGCCTTGCTTGGAGAAGCCAGCCCTGATGGTTCACCCCCATCCCCCGTTCTGCCCCAAGCCAGTGGACAGGTCACTACTGGGCACTCCCCCTAGAAACACCTGTAGCCCCCGGGCCTCTGCGGTGCTTCAGCGACCTCCTTCCCACTGAAACACTCCCAGATGTGAACTCCCAGCTTTTCCATGTCCCCAGGGAATGAGCAGAGCTGAGACCTTTGCACGTGCTAAGTGACTCTGGGGCTCCCTGACCCAACCTTACTCCCTGTCATGACTTCCACGGTTCAGGGCACTTGTGGGTGGGTCAAGAGCCTGTGAATTTTATGAAGAATGAACCACCCTCCCTAAGCCCCTCCTACCTCCCCTGCCTCAGCTAAGAACAGCCCCATGTGTCTGGGCACCAGTGACTGCTGTCCTGCACCAGGGTAGGGAAGAGAGGGCTGCTCTCATCAGCCTCCTAGCGAGCTGGGGCCCTGGTGCCATTGTCCTTCTTCTCTCCACCTTCCTTCCCTCCACGCACAGTCCCTTCATCTCCTCCTCCTTTGAAGCAAGCACGTTCTGCTGGCCCCTGACAGGTGTGGGGATGACCCGTCCCTCCGCTGGGGGCCGTGTGCTTTGACGCAGCCTTTATGGCGAGTCATTTGCATGCAGCCCTTCCCTCCCTGCCTGCTCCTGCCCAGTGTGCTCTGATGAGCTTCTCTCCAACTGTATTGTCTCAGTCGTTAACCACCCATTTGCAAGTCCGTAATTTACTTTTGATCATTCATTTTATGAGGCGCACAGGGTAAAAAGCCGATTCTGTTCTTCCCTTCTCCCCCCAACGCCCAACTTCTTCAGTCTAGTTTGCAGCTAAGATTCTCCCAAGTCGCATACCCTGGCGCCTTGTCATCTCATGGAGGGGCACATGCCGCCTGGACTTTTCTGGGAGAGATTTTCCTTCTGCTTTGCCTTCTGATGTGGGTCATTAGCGCTTTTTTTCCCTCCTTAGGGATTAGCTTTTCTGGGAAATGGAGTAGTTGGTGGAGGCAATTATTTGTGGGTTTATTGATATGATAACCCCATTGACAGCAGGGAGAATCGCTGGCAGAACTGATAGGATTGTTCTGCGGCTGACTAGCCCCAGCAGCAGCCCCTTCCCACGAGGGCACTTCCAGCCAGCTCCGGCTCCGCAGCCGTCAGCCCGGGGTGGGAAGCCAGCTGCCCCACCCCCAGCAGGAGCTCAGGAACCTATTCCTTCCCACAGGCATCAGCATTTCCAGCGAATGCAACCTGCTGCCCTCCTCTAACTCCAGAAGGGGGAAGAGCAGGTGGCAGCAGAGGCTTGGGCTCACTAAGCCCCGTCTGAGCTGGGCTTCTCGGGCCTTTTCCATTTGTCTCCTTTCCCATTTGTCTCCTTCCTCTTGTTCTCCCTGGAACTTTTTCCTAAAGCAGAAATCAGCCCTCGCGTTACTCCTCATTGCAGAGGCCTTTGTTGGAAATATGTCCTGGCTGTCCCAGGAGAGCCAGCGGGCTTGACATCAGCAGACAGTGCACCTTCACCCCCACCCCTCGCAGACCCTCTCACACCCTCAGGCTTCCCCCTCGTCCCCTGCTGTGGCCATAAGTAGGGTCATTTGGTGAGCAGATATCTCATTGTATTGCCCCACCTGGGAACTTCTGAAAATGAAAGGAGGCTCTAGGCACAGGTGCACAAGGACAGGGCTGTTCCTGGCTACCATGCCCCAGGTCCTGGGTCTTAATGTAAAGAGAAAAGGCAGACTCCCTTCCCCTCCCAAGGTTGCACTAGAGCAAACACACATGCCTGAGCCGTTGACTTGAAATTCAAAATGGGCTTTCACGTACAAACAATGACATAAGTGGTGATTAGATCGGACAGTCCATTATGCACTATGAAGTCCGCTTTTCTTGTTAGAATGTGGTCTGAGTATCTAAGGACTTTCAACATGCTGCCGGCTGCTGTGATGTAGCCGTGCTGTTTGTGGTTGGTTTGTTTGTTGTTTGTTCTATAGATCCGTCAGTTTATCCCAGTGGCCTCCAATAACCCGCTGCAGACCGTTGCTGGAGTCATGGCCCTTCCAGTCAATGAGCTGAATGTAAAATCCCCAGACAAAAAACAGTTTAGGTGAAAGGCTTTCTTGTGTCTTCAGAGACACTGGGCACAATGAACTTCTGAGAGAGACAAAGATCTGAGCTGCCACAAGCCTCCAGATCAGAGCCCTAGTCAGGAAACTGCATTCCGCAGACACATTCTGGCTTGGGAAGCCCAGCACCAAGGCGTCTCTCCAAGACGACAGTGCCAAAAGTGCATTTTGAGGGCTGCAGGCAGAGCTGCAACGTGCCTCAGAAGATGCTATCTTTTAAGCAGAGCGAGGAGCTTATTTTTGACCCCTCTTTTATGTGAGACTAGACAATCTTTAGAGAAAATAGCCTTTAGAGGAAGTTATAAATCTAACATAGCTTCATTGCTAATTAGAATCCCTGGATGAGAAAAATGTTAAAAAGAGAATTTATTGAGCAAAACAGCTTCCCACACTGGCCTAGAACACTGTTTGTCTAATCTCCACAACACGCAGCTCTGCGGAACTGCCGCCTGCCCTAAACCTCCAGCGGCCAAAGCCAGAAGGTACTAACTGGCATATTCTTACCTGCCCCTTGGGGCCCGGACCTATTCCTGCAGGCAGCTCTGCTTCCCTGCAGGCCCAGCACAAGGTCCCTCCTAGGCGTATGCCCATCCACCCCGAACACGGAGCTTGCCCCATCCTCCAGTATTTGGGTATGCCATTCTCCAGCGTACAACTGTCACTCACGTCCAGGACCCAGAGCAAGTTCTGCTCCCCAGCTCCTAACGTCCCCAACCACACATTCCCTCCCTTCTGTGATCCTCTGTGGGCTCCATTCACCCTTCCCTGACCTCCGCTCCTCAACGTAAGTCCACTAAGCAACTCGAGCTATACAAGAAGCTCCTTGAGTTCAGATATCACTTTACTAGGGTCAAATAGTGGCAGCATCATAAAAATATAACTAACTTATTTCTTCCCCTTCTCCCCTCCACCCCCATGTTGCCAGTGCTAGGCATGTTATAGGGGCTCCATGCATACCAGTCAGTAGGTTAATTAATTAATGGTTTGAAAAACATCTTCTATCCAGTGTACCCACACGTAAAACTGTTTAGTATGGACAGAATACTGTCTTGTGAAAACTTATGCTAAATGACAATACCTGTGTGTTCTAATTGGTAATAATTATTCAACAGCTGAGCCCTAGGTGAGAAGCGGGCTCCCTGAACACCAGATGAAAGGCTCAAGCTTCTGGTTGAGGGCAAAGAAGAATGAGAAAAAGGAGAATGCGCAAGTGGGGTGAACGGTGTAGAAAGTGAAGGCTTTGGTAGACAAGTGGCCCAGAGATCCAGGCCCGAGACGTTACTCTCCTTCCTTCCCTGAATGCCAAGCGTTTGCGCAGTGAGCACCATGGACCATTCTTTCTCTAGGTGCTGCACGTCCGCTGACAAGTAAGACGATGCCTGTGCCCCCGGGAGCTCCCAGCATGCTCTGGGAAACGTGGAAGCAGCAAAGCCTGATCCACTGAAGAAAGGCTGTAGGACAAATGCAAATGAAAAACTATGGGGGAAAGGAAGTAATTCCTTCTTACTGGGGAATCCAGGAAATCTTCACAGAACTTGAACCTCTGAGCTGGGTCTCAAAGAATGTTTAGGCATTTGTCAGGTAGGAAACCAGGGGAGGACATTCCAAGTCAAGAGAATGGCACGTGCAATGGCAAGAGACAGTGAGACGGAACCAGGGGCAAGAGGAGAAACTATACTTGCAAAGCCAGAGGCCCAGAGAAGCTGAAGAAAATCTCAAAAAATCTCTGGATTGGGGAATAAGAGAGGGAAGAAGAGAGAAAACACAGGCTCAAGGAGTCAAGGAGGAAAGGGGTAGGAACAAGATGGTTGCAGGTGCGAAAGAACCCTGGATTACTGCTCAAAAAGACTTCCCGAAGCAGGGCTTCAGTATCCCAGAGAACCAGACTGCCATGCTGTGCTCCATCACATCCAGGGTGCGCCTCATACCTGTGTTCCTCCAGCAGCATGAAGTAGCCCCAGGTCACCACTGTTCTTGGACGTAGGGATTTACAAAACAAACATGTCCTAAGTCCCTAGTCTCCACCCAGCATGCATTGCACCTGAGAAGCAAAGTCAAAGAAGACACCACATTAATAAATTAATAAGCATCGTTACTGGCTTGGGTTCTAGTCCAGGAGACTGAGAAGCAAAACTGCTTTTTCTAGTGTGGAAGTTTTGGTGGGTCAAGAAAATGACAATGATCTAAAGGTAACAGTATAGAAAGGAGCCTCAAGAATCTGCAGAGGCTTTGTACAGTTTTAATTATCACTTTATTTGTTGCTATTAATGAGGAGACTTGCACCTGCTGCATTTTCCCCTTTCAGCTCCATAATGAGATCCATGGTTGTCAAGATACTAGAAAGTAACTTTTAGAAAGATATATGTGTGTAGTTCAAAATTGTTGTATGTATAGGCATGTGTGTAGCTGTATATCCCAGGAAAATGGAAAATTATTCAATGTCAAAAGAAATAAAGTTTGAGACTAAGTGACTTTGATGGCCTTTCCAAGTACGTTTTCTGCCCTTTGTGTGTTGTCTTCTCTGCTGATGCATGCTCTCCTTGCCTAATAAATACATTGTCCAAGTCTCTCTTTTCTAAAATAAAAGAAAGAAAAGGAGGAGGAGTTGGGGCCATCGTCACCTATGGGCCTTGTTTCCTTGCTTGAGATACAGTCTTCTGTCTTTGAGAGACTAATTGATACTTCGAGTTTCCATTTCACAGGGTGCCTGTGACAAACATTGGGTGGCCACCAGCCTCCATCTATTCCTTTCCAAAAGAATTCCTGACTGGTTCAGGTCTTAGGGAGCAGGCGTGTGCTTCAAAGCAGGCCCAGGGGTGACTGCTGTTTTTTAAGCCTGCAGCTCCTAAGCTTTCTGGTCTCAGGACCCCTTTACGCTCTTCAGAATAATCGACAGCCTCGAGGAGCTTTTGCTCATGTGGGTTATATCGAATGAGATTTACTGTATTAGAATTTAAAATTGAAAAATTTCTAAAATATTTGCAAATTCATTTTAAAAGAACAACAATAAACCCAGTACATGTTAACATGAATAACATGTCTTTAATGAGAAATAACTGCATGTTCCAAAACAATTTGGTTAGATGAGTGGCATTGGTTTGCACTTTCATAAATCTCTTTAATGCATGGCTAAATAGAAGACAGCTGGATCCCCATCACGGCCTCTCCATTCAATCTGTTGCAATACTTGTTTTGTTGAAGTATATGAAGAAAATCTCGCCTTTAATTACACAGGTATGTAATTAAAAAGAGAGAGAGGGGGGAGTATTTTCTTTTCAGATAATTGTGGATATTCTTCTTTGATATTCCAAAGCTTGACAAGTGGTAATTCAGTTTAGTTGCAATATGGAATCTTAAACCAAGTCAATGAACTTTTCTTATTATGTTGTACTAAAATCTATTGATTTATCTTATTCTTTCCATGGATCATTTGCTCATGCATGATTTTCTAACAGCATGCCCTGGTCATTTGGAAAATACTGGTTCACTGAATTATGCAGATCTTCCAAATGTTGACTTGTTTGCTTTGAAACAGTATCCAAAAAACTACATTTGTTAACATTACCATTAATTTCACCACAAAAGTCTTTAAGTCCTGGGAAACTGTCAAGCTGACACACATACATGTTTTTCCAAAATTCCAATTTTCATTTGAAAGCTCAAATTTTATTACTGGCAACAAACACTGTCAGTTGTTTTCCTCGAAGTGACTCACTTCATTCATTTTTGGGAAAATGTCTGCCAAACACACAAGTCTAAATAATCATAGTTTGTCTGTTGTTCTTTCAAGTAAAAATGGTGTTCTGTGAAAACAGTAAACACTTTAGCTTACAACTCAAATAATCACACAAGTATTTTGCTTTGAGACAACCAGACAACCACCATCCTTCAGAATGCAACTGAAGTGCCTTATGTATAGCTCTTACTTTTTCACATAGGATATTAAAAAGACACATATTGAAGGGGCAACATTTAATGAAATTAGTGATTGTTACTGCTCCATTAAGGACATGTTTAAGCGAAACTGGCATGTGGCAGTGAATGATACAATGGCTACCAGCACAACTGGGTGCCACTGTCTTGATTCATTCTATGGTGCCAGTAGTTGTACTTGGCATTGTTTTTGCAAGTTATTGATTTAGTTCTGGGTGCGTGAGACAACTTTGGGCTTTGATAGATATGTTGAAAGACTTTTTGGAAAGCCTCATTTATTCTTAAAAAGAAAAGCTATTTCCTTTTCTGACTGTAGACATTGACATCATCTGTGACTTCTGGAACAGCAGTAGCCATCTTGCACCCATGAGGGAAAAGATAATCAGAAAGAAGTAGATCCTGGGGCATAACTTTGAACCAGAAAATTAATCAACATGGACACACCCTCCCTAGGAACTTGTTCTATGAGACAATCGATGCCTTCTTGGTGAAGCCATTTTAGCTGGATTTCCTTTTACTTGAGATGATGCAGTTCTTGACCTTGCAGAGTCTGCAGTCTTCCTGGGTTGGATATTAGCAAATACTCCTTTATTTAGATCCAGTCTTCCCAGCTGAATTATATACTCCTTGAGGGAATAGATTCTTAAGCAGAATTTCTTTACATGTGATAAACAAAGGCAACAGAAAATCAAGATAAGGGTGATCAGCTTAACTTTGACAAAAGTCCCTGCAATTTGGTGCCCTGGTTTTGCTCTGTGGTTTTGCTGCCAGAGCCTGGATGAATTTCCTCATTCAGTAAAGCAGAGATTCTTCCCTTTATGAGTTCCCACCATTTATGTTGTCTTTCAAAAACCTTCTCCTGATAATTAGTTTTATAAAATATTACTTATTTCTGACCTATACTCCATATCGCCAACCTCCATGCTAAACTATCAGGCAAATATATTTATTAAAAAAGCTACAGTAATTATATAATAAGTTCAGTTATGAAACATATATATAATGATGTTAGCGAATATTAATAGGATAGATTGAATTAGCCACAAACATATCTTGGAAGACGTAGATCTGCAAATTCATTTATCTCACAATCATAGGCATTTTCTTTCTTGAATAAATATATGAGATTAAGGTGCCCCTGTTTCTATATTCAGCCTCTGGAAATTTTCCTAAATGTCTCTCACTACATGCATTGAGTCTTGGTTGGAGCCAAGAACTTCCTATCATCTCCATTCCCAATTTATTGCCCTAAATCTGAAATCTGTCTCCCCTTCCCCACCTTCTAGCAAGTACCACAGAACTTTAGCAGTCGCTTCTATTTCCTGTTCTACCCTTGAGATACATGAAAAAGTTATAGAAAAATATCAAGAGCTTATACAATTTTCAAGGAAGACGAAGATTCATGGCTTCTCTTCTGGTAATTTCCATCATGTTTACTTCTTGTTCTCTTATCTGTCTTCTCTTGACCATGTCTTCCTTCTTGGGATTCCCCTCCACCTTCTCCATCTTCAAACATTCCTCTACACGTATTTCCACATTTGAGTTTCATTCCATTTTTGTGCTAAGAGCATTTAAGGGAAGAACAAATTTGTCCTTGTCATTCTTATTGACTTTGTGGTCAGAGCTGGACTCTCAAGCAATTGATTTTTGTTTGTGTATAGTTTTGATATACTGCAGTTCAGTAACTTCCAGAAGGACAAAGAGCCTATGGCAGGTGGTGGATTTCCCCCGTCTGATCAAACACCAGCTCAACTCTTATATTTAAGAAATTAACAATTCCCACAGGAGCACTGTGGAAAACAAGAACATACCATCACCTCCCCTGGCAAGGGGGCCGGCTGGTCCTCACCTATTGGGGCCTTGAAGAGAACCCAAGGGATCAGGGTCAAGGAAGAAGGATCGAAGTTTCCCGACTAATAAACACTGTAACGTCCAAACCCTCTGCCAGTGCTCACTCCCTTTCTATACAAGGGCTAGTAGCCAATGAGAGTCTTGTTACCCCCCTCCCCCACTTTCTAATCCATCTGAGGATCTCTCCAAGTTTTACTTTTCTGGAACATCTTAGTTGGTCTCACTTCTCTATCTCCAGGATCTTACTTTGCTTATATATTCTTTGGGTTTTTTTTTTCAATTATATATTCCTCTGTGTGTGTGTCTGCGTGTATGCCTGTTTTCTTGCCAAACTCACTTTTCAGATCCACATTCATTTAGATACAAAAATAATTTATTAACTTTTTGACTTTTGCTCATCTCTGCCCACTCTCACAACTGGGCTCAGCTGGGATTTCGGACAATTAAAGACACCAAGGAACTCGGGTAGGGTGATCGTTATCATTTTCCATCCAAATCAGAATACATATGAAAGAGAAAGGAGGTGCTATTGATAACGAACCCAGGAATTTGGACGTAAATTGGGACTGTCCCGGGCAAACCAGAAAATAGGGTCATCCTCTTAAATGGCAATGAATACTTCTATTCCAGGGAGAACTGATGATATAGTCAAGTTCTCTGCAATGGAGCTTTCTTAGTCCCATGCTGATTTTGGACTAGTATTTTGGGCAATGCAAGCCATCGGTGGAGGTCAGTGTAATTGATTAAACTTGCCCCCATCCAGTCCATTTATCTAAGCTCTCTGCTGCCCCCATGTGGTGTATCGTGGTTTCAAGAGCCCCAGTCTGGGCAAGAACAACCTCCCCATTCTTCCATTGCCCATTCTGAAGGATTAACAAGGTGAAATTAATGACATCTGTGGAAGAAAAGGAGGTGAGAGCAGGGATTTTGAGATCCCAAGATTGCTCTCCATTTTTGATAGACTTAAAAATAATTCTACTCTTTACCCACCCTTTTTCTTACAAGAGTCATTACTGCCCTGCTGCTGGTTCCATTCCCAACATAGGAATGGGAGGGATTGAGGACTGGATGTCTGTGCCAGACACAGATCTATGTGAAGCCACAATGGACCCTACGGGATTGGCAAAGAGCTAATGCTGGATCAACTCTTTAAGAATCTGGCAGGCTTGTGGGCTTCTCAAGGAAGTGCTACAGGTGGACTAAGGGGAGGGAGTATAGACCAAGGATTGGATGGGACAAATGGGGCTGGCTAGGAAGCAGGTGAGCAGGAAGATGGCAAGCCAGGAACGGAGAAGGAGCCCTGTTGCAATACCTTCAGTCTATATGCCTGTGCAACTAAAACATCTAGAAAACAAAGGGATAGTCCCTGTTTTATCTGATTCATTATCTGGCATTAAGTGCTTAATGCAGCCAGGGTTCAAAAAACAAGAGAAAACAAAGCCAATCAGTCTCACTCTGGCTTCCTTCCTCCTCCAGCAGCCCTCAGTTCCCCTCCACCTGATCTGGCCATGTCAAGTGCTTGAACCCCGATATCAATGTTTACTCTCAGAATCTTGGTACTTAGGCCTCATGGAAAATGACTTGCTTGTGGATGACTGATAATACACCTGTCAGAATCTGCATATGGCCAAGATCCTTCTGCTGGTTTCTCACATTCAAAGAGCCTTGTTTTTCTTCAAGTACTATCAGAGCTGTCTCTGTGGATTAGTGTTTATATGCAGCAAGTGCTGCAGTTAGTTAATAATGTCAAGATCATTGAGCCTCCCTAATGAAAGAGATACACAACATCAACTGTCATTTTAAACAAACATGCAATCAGGATAGCAGTGCTGGAAATATGATCTGCCTAATTTCATGGAGACGATGTAAGAACCAGGCTGCTTTCACAGTGTTTCCACTGGCGAGCTCCATTTCACAGGATTTCAGGGGAGAAACGGTGGATTTTCACAAGAACTGCAAAATTGTCGGTCTGCGAAAAAGAAATTGCCTTAGCAGCTGGAATCCAGGAGGACAAATAGGTGCACTGATTATATCTTCATTGTTCACCAGAGCCGCAGCACTCAGCAAGTTGTAATTATGTTGTGAAGAGCTCAGTTCTGATAGTCAAGTCTTTCCCATGTGCATATAAACAGTATTATTCTACTTGTTATCAAAAGCTTGCAGCCAACCCTACAGCATATATATATACATACACACACACACACACACACACACAATATGCAAACCTATAGAACCAAGCTCTGGCCTGTTTTGTCCAAAAAGAGTAGAGCCATGAACAGCCTTCTGCCCAATCAGATTTCAGCATAGATGTGACTAGCCACATTCAGATGACTCACTAACCAAGGGTCATACAGAAGGAATTTTTTTTAAAAATGTAGAGTAAAAAATAAAAATATGGATGTGTCAGTACCTGCATTGTGCAAAATAATAGGGAAGACAATACAGTTTGGAGACATAACGTCTATTAGCCACAGTGACCAACTTTCTGACATAACTTCTAGCAAATGCACATTCCACTGGTCTCATTTGTCATTGATATACCTCCACACACAAATCTCTGGCACTTCCTAAGGTGTTTAATTGGTCAATGTCCCTTGATTTCAACTTTCTCTTGATTCCTAGAATCTTACTCTCTCAGGCATCTGCTAGACGGCAACTCTAGAGGGTGTATTTCTGCACCCCTCTTCCTTTGCTGGTGCATGAGGCTCTTTATAGGCAAACACTGCCTGCCTTGACTTGGGTCAGCTACTCATCTGACCTAGGAAATCTATCTTGGGATTTTATTAAACCTTATGAAATGATAAAATTTCATGGCTAAGTCCCCAGAGGAGTCCTGAAGCTCAACTAGCAGGGAGAAAGCAGGGACCGAAATGTGTTTCTTTCCAAAGATGGCATTCCCTCAATCTACAGGTTGTGGTGACTTGTGCACCTAACACCAGGAAATCAAATGTGGTTTGCTTATCTCATATTTCTCCCATCCTGCTTCTTATTCAAAGACCTAGCTCATATTTAAAGGAAGTAAGATAACAAAATGGAGAATGTTATAGACTGGAAGCTTGTAGACCGAATTTTAATTCATATTATTAGTAATGGTTGTCTCTAACACATGGTGAATTCAAGCCTCATACTTTTCTAAACCTACCATCACAGAGAATGCCTTTGAGGTAAACTATAAAGAAAAGACAAGACAAGACAGACTCTGCTGTCGAATTCATCATTGGAGCTCAACAACCTAGAATAAATAGATGGTCACCACAAAGAGACTAGAGAGAAAAGTGGAGAGAGAGGCTTTGTGTGTTCTTTGAAAGATACTAGGTCGTAAATATTTAGAAAGTTTTCAAGTAAAAATTGTGGCAATATTAACAGTTGAGTATCAATGAAAACGAAATATTGAGAAGGGATAAATGAATTGGTACTGGTTAACATATGCACCATCACCACCCACGCACATCTGCAAATAAAAGACTGAGTTTAAAAATGGAAAAAGAAAGAGAAGATGAATCTAATATGGAAGGTTCAGGTGTAGTAACAGAGTCATTAGCACAACTGGAGAAGAATAATATCTATATCCGAGGATTAAGGGTGAATATGGTAGCGAAAGCATCCTGAGGTCATAGCTTATAATATATAAATGACTCAGTAGAGAAAGGAGCTGCTTAGTTGACAGGAAAGAGCAGTGGATGCACAATTAGAACACATGAGCCCTAGCTCTGGATGTTAGCCTGAAAACTGCACCACATAGCTCCTCCTCGTGGGGAAAAGAGAAGATTAGGTGAAATTATTCTAATGTCCCTTACAGTTCTAAAACCTCACAACTGGACTTTACCATACGTATGACTGTAAGCATGTGATATGAGCAGAAATCAAGTAGATGCCCAAATAGTGTTGAAATGAAGAGGAGAGCTAGACATTAGGCCATGCCGACAGTGAACTGAGGAATTAGCAAGGACTAAGGAAAAATGAAGGCAGCCCTAGTTAAGAACTGCTTAGGCTGTTCAAGGCCAAGTCAACACTGGCCATAACACCTGGGTGAGTATACCTGGGCCGCAGGTGATCTGACAGTACAGTAAACATCTAATACCCTCCCACCACAAAGTTTAAATCTCAAATTCCCTCTCATAGTAGTTACAATTTTTGTAAAAGGAGCCATCACAGGACTTATGGACATCTTATGAGAGAAATACCCAGTCTTTTCCCTGACATCTTGACAGAATATAGAAGCCAAGGATGCTATTGAAGAAGACTAGAATCCAGAGCAGGGGTGGCACTGGGACACTTGGTCCACTAAATCCAGTCACCTCCCAGAAAGAGCCAATTTCACTGGAGACTCTGCTTCCTCAGTCTATCCCCATAAACGTCTCTTCTGGGTCTAACTAGTGAATTCCGACCAATCTTTTAAATAATGAGCATACCCTGAACCACCACCCATGCATGACCCTGTGCTAGCAGCACCTGGGCAGGCTTGGGTAGAGGGTTGGGGCACAAAAGTCAGGATGAGAACAAGACATCTGCCCTCACCCAGCTATGTGATCCCATTAGAAAAACATGCAAATGCAAGGGAACCACATTTCCTGTGTGACTTTGACCAAGGCATTGCCTATTTTTGCTATTAAATTCTCTAATCTGTGAAACCAGAAGAGACCTCCGTACCCCAAAGCTTAGGCACTTCAGAACAGCTAAGGGCAGAGGGGATGGCATGGGAAATCCAATGCAGATTCTGGGTCAGCTTACAAGCTCTTTTGATTAAGTGGACAGCCAAGAAGCACAGAGAGGAAAAGAGTTATTGTAGCAATAATAATAGATGTCTGGTAGTAACCACCAAAAGGTCTGGCATTCTTCAGAACTGGTGTGAACTGAGCTCTCAGGACAGGCTCAGGGATGCACAGCCTGTGTAGTCACCTACGGTCCCATGCTGAGAAGGCCCTGTGCTTGGTTTAATGCTCTGTTGTCACTGTCTTGAAAGTCCTAATTTTTGAACTAGGTTCCTTGGAAATTATGTAGACAATTCTTACTGGACTCAGGGGCAAGGATTATAAAACTCAGTCTTCACAGGGGGTGTGACATCCTAACCCAAGGCTGACATAGCCATTTATACTTTATACTGGTGAGTTTTCTTAGACGTTTGGTCCCTTTGTTATTTTGCTTCTTTAGTTAAATGCTTTGAATGTCCTCACATCTAAAATCTTTATGACCTTTTTCATATCTATTTAATTTACCTACCCATTATATAAAATTATGTAACTTAGGGTTTTTGAGCTACAGATGCCAGACATTGTGCAGATCCACAAGAATTTGAAAATACTATGACTGGACACATTAGAGGGACTGCGACACAAGTAATTGGCAGTGTTGTCAACAGCCACAAAAGGAAATCAAAGGGGAGATAAGCTCTCTGGAAGAAATATCGAAAGCCTCCTCTCAGGCCTCTTCTGTCAAGGACATTATGGGTTGTGAGTTTTTCAAGGAGTAGAAAATTGAAGAAATAATTACAACATTGAACAGAAAATCATCTTTAGAAATACTTTTAAGGGAGGTAGAATGGAGAAGTGGTTAAGAATGTAGACTTCTGTGTCAGACATATCCGAGTTCAACTCCCAGCTCTAATTTTATGAAGGTTATGACCGTGGGCAGATTCCTTAACCTCTACTAGTTTTCTGTTGCTTCCTAACAACTCACCACAAACCTAGCAGCTTACAACAGCACGTATTGATTATCTTACAGTTTTTGTGGGTTAGGAATCCCAGCATGGCTTAGGTGAGTCCCCTGCCTGGGGGCTTATGAAGCTGTAATCAAGCTGTTAGCCAGGCTATGTCCTCATCTGGAGGTTTGACTGGGGAAGACTCTAATTCCAAGCTCACTGAGGTCACTGGCAGAGCTGACTTCCTTGCAGACATAGGGCTGAGGGCCTCCGCTCCCCAACAGCCAGCAGCTGGAATTTGCTGCAGGTGCACCAGAAGTGCCTTGCCACGGGGCGCTCTCCGTAGGCAGTGCACGGCTATTTACTTCTTCGAGGCCCACAGGGGAGTCTCTCTCTCTCTAGTCTGCTAAGATGTTTTATATAATGTAACAAAATCACAACAGTGACATCCCATCATCTTTGCCACATTCTATTGGCTAAAGGCAAGTCATAGGTCCCATCTGCTTTAAAGGCAGAATGGTTACACAGGCAGAAATGCCAGGAGGTGGCCGTTGTGGGGTCTTTTCAGGATTCTGCCCACCACCCTCTAGTCACAAGACGGACAGAACATACTGTATGAAATCACTTTGGAAAGAAGTAGAGTGAAGGTCTTGAGTCAAACATCCAGAGTTAAAATCCCAGCTCTTCAATAAAACTAAGGCTATGACCTTGGGCAGGTTCCTTATCCTAAGTTTTAGCATTTTCCCCTATAAAATAGGAATCAAAGCAGTAATTACCCAGTGGGCAGGTGGGAGGACTAAGTAAGATAAGGCTTACACATCACATAGATGAGTGCCTAGCACTCAGTGAATGCTTAGGCAATGTTAACTTATCTGCATGTCCCTCTTTGCAGCAGACTTGGGACACAGTACAGTCTGGGCTACATTCTTTAAGCCACCATCACGTGGCAACTTACAGAGCCAAGGCTAAGAGCCAAGAGCCAAGTCAAGGCTATCACTGGTCCAAACCTACCTACTGTGTTTGCTGCATCTATTCTGCCTCTCCATCCATCCTTCCCCTGAGACTCAGCCTGCCTGGGTGTGGACAGTGACATGTTTCCTCCAATGGTGATGGCCAAGGTGGCTGTGGGAGCAACACAGGGCGGAGGGGTGGTTTTCCTCCTGGGACAAGCAGACACTTAGGAGCTGGTTGAAGAGATGAGGCCCAGGGCTGGGATGCTCTGGAGAGAGCAGAGGCAGGTGGACAGAGAGAAGGGAAGTCAGTAGGTGCGGATGGGATGGAATGGGACACACCGGGGTGAGACCTTGCTCTCTGCAGCAAGTGCAGTGCAGCAGAGGAGGCGATGACTTGCAGTTTTGCCATCAGTGCCACATGAGTCGACCCAGATGGCTAGTGCTGTCTAGCTCCATGTCTCCCATATTGGTTTAAATGCATGCACTGCATGTACATGGATGCGTGCATGCACACCTACGTATGTGTGCAGACGGCTGGAGAGCTGCGCGAGTCACGAGTCAACACTCGCTCTGAGGATCTGAAGCCCCTTTCTCGGGAATTAGGCATAAATACCGACATCAGTATGACAAGTCAGCACTTCTGCAAAATATGGTTTGTCAGTCCAAGGATCTTAGCACATTTTAAGGAAATGACTTAAAAGATCACCTTCTTTGGAGTAGAAATTAATCTCTTAGATTAGTGGAGACCATGGAGGAAAGGGATGCAGGCTTGATTCCAGCAGGGAGAAAAGAGGGTTGCTTTTACATTTGCAACACGATTCACAGTTAACCAAAATGCTTCTCCACACCTCTTCAGTTCTCACCAAAACATACAAAGAAAACAAAGCAGACAGTATCTGCATTTGCGTGGGAAAACAGAGCCTCCAGGAGCTGAGGGAACTAGCAGAAAACACTAGGACACAGGTCTTCAGAATCCTCATTCACTGCTCTTCCTCCACAGAACCCAAGGGGGTGTCTGTGTGGCCGTCGTCGGCACGCCGCTGCCTGTGAAGGTGGTTGTCTAGATAGATGCTCACTGACCAACCCCTGTCCAGCCACTGCCAAAACAGGAACACATGACATTAGACTTTCCGAACCTAAATCTCCTTATCTATCAAACATGTATAGTCATGATATTGAATTAATTTGTCTTTCAAGGATTAAACAAGTAAATAATCTTACAGGGCATAGGGCAGTGCAGGCACAGAGCGTTCGATTGTGCGTTGGCTCATTGCTCGGGCCTGCTTTCCCTCCGACCCGCTTCAAAGCACTTCTCCAGCGAGGAGTACTAATAACACCACCTTGTGGAATGAATTAATGATTGAATAATGGGGACTGAATGGAGACAGCGGAGGACATAGAAACGCAGGCCAAACACCCAGGAGAGGAAAAAGATTTACTTCTTGGTTTCGATGACAATGCCTGATTTTCTCACAATCACCTTAATTGTCGTCTGAACATCAGATTCAACTGGCACTTACAGCATAAAACCTAAATTTGCTAAACTCCCAGGGAATTTCTCTCCCCCTCCATTTCAGGATCACCTTCTGCTCCCTGACTGTAAAACACTGCTTGTCACAGTCTGAATGTCCTTGCTCGCAGAGGTAGGCTGGTGAGCTGGCGTGGTGGAGAGGAGCCCAGATGTGCAGTGTTTGCTGCTCTCTGTGGTGTAAATATTCCCAGTACGACCGATTCAAGCCGCCATAGGTTTGCCAACTGGCTGGCAAATTCCTGAATATTTGGCAATGGGCTCTTGCGCAGGCCTCTGCCCCTCTCCGTCACACTTCCTCACTGCTGTAAGGGGATTTAGTCCCAACTGCTGGGTCCATTAAACCTCGCTGGCTATGGCTGGTAAATCCAGCTCCCCAACCGGTCACCACGGTGTGGCACTCTCTCTGTTCCTTGGGACTTCATGGCGCACGGAAAGGAATCAGAAACCTCAGCATTATAGGAAAAGGAAACAAATCAGCAAGAGAACCTGGGAGTGGAGGCTTCTGAATTTTATTCCAAACCACGACATTAATAAACGATTTGAACTGAAGAAAAACTGAGTTCACCTGTTCTCGGTGCCTTATTTTCTCCATTCATCAGACAGTGACAACAGCGACCTCAGTCATAGGGGAGGCAGGAAGCTTCATTAGCTCGCGGTTTTTAAAGGCTCAGATGCAAAAGCCAGTGTAATAGGAGTGTGGACTCTCATTATTAGGTAATAACTCTCATCTGGCTGATTCAAATTGCACATCTCTTCGTGTCTACCCTTTTTCCAATTACGTTGCTTCATTTTTGTCTTCTGGATATTTTTTTTAAAGTCACTTTGAAGTGCCATAATTACTATTTCAATAAAAACCTCACAATATGATGAGTTTAAATGAAGAAAGCAGGGAAAATATGCCTCCCCCACCTCCAACAACAACAACAAAACAATTAAAATTTCATCCCCTATTTTACAAGCAGTGAAATCAGTGCCTTATTTGGAGGGTGTTCATTCAAGAAGAGAATCTTTTTTATGTGGAAATGATCATTGTACACTTGCCAGATAGTTAATTACATTAGGTTGTTCTGCCCACGGTTGCAAATCAGCTTCATGCAGCAGGGACTTGTGGCCAAGATAATAGCAAAAGATAATGCAGTAAAACAACTGTGAAAAGAAAATGGTGCAAAGCATAAATGTTGAAAATTGCTGTTTGTTTTTATATATATATGTATTTTTAGGAGGGCGGCAACATGCTCTTTGCTGTTATCACAAGCATTAAAGTTTAATAGACCATCCGTGAGTTATTTACTGCTCAGAAACACCTGCTCAGTGAGATAAAGTAGCAGCTATCTTTCTAGTTTTAAAATTGACATTCAGCCAGTTATATTCCTGGTTTCTCTCATCACTTAGATGGTTGTTGACTTTTCTTAAATGTCAAAGGAGGTTTTCAACTTAATTTTATGCCTCGTGCTAGTTCCTTCCTTGGGCTCTCCAGGGGCCTTCTCGTCTGTGGCCGCTAAGTCAGCCCCAAGAAAGGACTGCTGAAAGGAAATCTTTCATTTGAGAAAAGTGAGCACATTCACAACCATCTTTCTGCACACATCGTATACAAAAAGGAGTTTACCATATCTCATCCATAATTAAGCCTGCTTCATCTTTTCTATGCAGTGTACTAGGACGATCGACACGTTAGGCAAATGTAATATACACACGTATCTACAGGATCAGAGATTATGTCTATGTTCTATGCCCCTGTGCCAGTGACATCCCCAGAAACAGTCTGTCTCAGGGCCTGCTTGGTTCCTCATGACAGCTTCCTTCTGCTCTGCCTGCCTCCCCTATTCCTCAGACACTGACCAGTCTTCTCCATACTGCACAGACCACACTCTGGGGGATCAAGTGTGATTAGCTCAGCCCTTTCCACTTCTAGGCCAAGTTCCCTACCATACACTAATTCATAGAACGGCAACCAGATAGCAAGTAGATGTGACCAGCCCACCAGCAGGCTATTCAACTGGTGGTCACTTCTGTGCAAACACCACCCACGACAACTACCCTGCACAGAGACCACAGCCAGCAGTGTCGGCCTAAAGGAGATGTTTGGTCCTTGTGTACACACTGACTGTCCATGCTGTATAGAGTCTACGCTGGATTCTAAGGCAGTAGGTGCTGGCTGAAGTGAATTGCTCCAACAAGTATCCAGGTTCAGGAAGGAATTGAGCTAGGAATTTTGAGCAATAGAGCTTGGCTGCTGGACTTAGTTCAAATCCTGACTCTCCCACTTAATGTCTGAATGACCTTGGGCAAGTGATTTAACCTTTCTGTGCCTGATCACCTCAGGTGTAAAATGGGATTTATAACATTATCTACCACGCAAAGTGGTCATAAGGATAAATGACATGACATACAAAATGCTGAGCCCAGTGCCTACGGTAAGTGCTTAGTATCTGATTTGTTTCATTCAGCTGTTTGTTTCATATTTGTCTATGATATGTGTCTGTATTTACCTCGAGTACACAGCATTGGAATTAATGATGATCCTTGGTCCATGACATATTTCTGTCATTTGTGCAGCATTCTCTTTCATTTTTCATACATACTTGTAATATAATAAAGCTCTAGTACCCATCAGCCTACAAACTCCTCCCCCTCTTATTTCTCTTCCTTTCCCAAGAGATAACTGCCATTGTAAACATTATGTTAATCATTTCCTAACTTTTTCATATTATTTTTATAAAAATATATATGCCTAACAATATGTTATTTAGTTTTGGTTGTTTCCAAACTTTATAAAAACAGTACAATATGACATCAGTCTCCCAGGGCTTGCTGTTTTTTCTTCCTAGTTGGTTGTCATGTAGGTCCATAGTCCGTCACCTTTACTCCTGTGTGACATACAGTTGTGAGACTATGACATGTTACTAAGGGCTCAGTAAATGTTAGCTGTTCTTTTCGACTGTTACTCAATGCTGGCAACCCTTTGCTAAGGGTTGCTTGCCCTTTCCCGAGATATCACTCATCCTCACCAAACCCCCAATTTCACCCTCTCATTCAGTGTGCATCGCCCTGGTCTAGAACTGCTCATTGGGCCAGCAGTGGGCCACTGTGGAGTGCACATGCCTGTCTCCTCTCCCCTTCTCAGGATGCTGCATTCTCAAAATGCACCTCTGCTATTTGTTCAGCCATATCCCGTATGGAGAGAAGAGACCCAGACAAGTCACTGATAGGAACAGTGAATTTGGTTGTCACCTTTTAATTTTTTCAGTGAGAATAGTAAGAGGTTTTATTGACAAGGCTGTTATGCAGATGCGATTCTATCATAGCGCATTATTGCATTCTGATTATCTAGAGCTTCTGTAGTACTGCCTTGTTTCAGCTCCCCCCACCTTCTTTTATCCCTTCACTGACTGTTCTGCTAGAAAAGCTGTAGACTATCCTACCACATGGATTCATGCATAGGTGAGAAACAGCTGGAAGATGCTCCCCGCGTGTTGTCTGAATACAAAAATGGCAAACAAAGCGGGATTTCTGGTCCCAGCTGCGTTTCTGTTCTAGTGACCACCGGGTGCTCAGTAGAAAAATCATAAAGTGACCCTTGCTAGTTTGGCCCAGGCAATTACTGTAGCAAAGCTCAGAAGCTGGATTCTGATTGATTCTGGAAGATTAAGCAAGAAAATGAAGCCACCATAATATTGTAGCTAGATAGGTAACCTGGCTTTAAATTCATGTACTCATCCAGGAGAAAAAGGCACACTGCCAGCATTTGATGGAGGTTATCCACATTACATCACATTTTTACATGCTGATTTTTAACCCTTTTCCCATATCAGAAATATATATGCACCCTTCTTTTTTTTTTTTTTTTTTTTTTTGAGACAGAGTCTCACTTTGTTGCCCAGGCTACAGGCATGGGCCACCATGTCCGGCTAATTTTTTCTATAAATATTAGTTGGCCAATTAATTTCTTTCTATTTATAGTAGAGATGGGGTCTCGCTCTTGCTCAGGCTGATTTCGAACTCCTGACCTCGAGCAATCCGCCCGCCTCGGCCTCCCAGAGTGCTAGGATTACAGGCATGAGCCACCACGCCCGGTCTATGCACCCCTCTGATTAAAGACTAGGTGTAAGGGGTTGTTCCTCCCTCCATATTGATCACATTTTTTTCTTCCATTTTCTTAGAGTGCAAGAGGCTTTAACACAACAGGCAGGAGGAGGGAAGACAGACAAGTATCACTGAGCCTGTACTGATGGATTTCTCTGTAAATGGCAATACAACCCGTGACTAGCACAGCGACCATGTTTGGAAAAAAAAAATTTTTTTTCATTTATTTTATAAAATTTTCAACACATGTTTGAATGTTTGCAAGCTCTGGCCCTATCCTCATGGAGCTTACCCAGGGGCAGCCAGAGGCTCATAGTTAGAGCCCACTTTGATGGGGGCTTAGGTAGAATCAGAACAAAAGGCTGTGTCTGCCATGGAGGGAGAGGTAGCTTTTCTACGGATGGTGAGAACTAAAACCATCTACACCCACACAGCTCACACCCATATGGTCTGGCTATTCCACTGTCTTCACTAACATGACTACTATTCCAGGAAACTTGCCCAGGAAGAGAAGATTTCCAAATAACTGAATATTCTTGAAAATCCATTTAAAATGGCTCAACTTTTTAATAGATAGCATCAAATGATGGCTTTTGCTCCAAATCACTTCTATACCTCTCCCCCAAACCCTCACCTTCCTGTATCCATCACTTGTGATCTTTACCGCATCCTAATCGAGCATCTTCACTGAAAAGTAGATGAACGAGACTCCACAACCTCATGCCCCAGCTTTGCCGTACTCCGTCCCAGACACTACAAGAAACACAGTGAGCAATAAACTCAGCTCTGACTTTCCAACAGGTTGTTCCAGCGCCAGTGTTTGACCACGAGGAGGAAGAATGAGAGTGGAGGTGACAAGTAGGACTTGAGAAATGATCGGGACTTGACCAGCAATGGAAGACAGAGGATATCCCAAGAGGGCAGAGCGGATGAATAAAGGCACGGAGACTTAAAGGGCGCCAGTCCTAAGTCCTTCTGGGGCGTTAACTGCGTGATATCTGGGGAATGATTTTCACTTTCTTCTTGCACAGAAGAGCAAGGTCTTAGAACCCCCGCCATCCCCACACACACACTTCCTGGTTGAGGAGTTCTGGCCTATGGTTGAATCATGCGTGTGACGTTAAGGACAGCTGCATGGTAGCTGGCCAGAGGCCGCCCGCTTCCCTTCCTAGCTGGAGTTCCCCCAGCTCGTAGGCTCTGTCTCCTCCCTATCACCTGCCCAGCTTTCTCCAGTCCCACTCTATTCCAGGGGGCCATTCAGTTTCACGCAGACCAATCCAAGTTTATTCCATGTGTGTGTCGTTTAGCCAGCCAGTCTGTCATCTGCGTCATAATCATGTCCTCAGAATCTGTACCAGGAGAAGCTACTCAGTGGAACACACTTGAATACACACATTCAGTTCTATATACCCCATGATTTCTTATTTTTCCTTAAGTGCTGCCCCTCCCAGGGGCCACAATGAAGCTACAATCAGACTCTTCAAGGGAGCACTTTCTCCCCGCAGCCCTGGTGCCCTTGGCATGCCGTGCAGAAATTCTGTAGATCAGGCCTACTTCCTAGAGGCCATTTTTCCTTATAGAAATTTATTTTCTGTTTTTCAAGTCAATATACATTTTCCCAAGGAAGGTAACTGAGCTGTACACAGAGGAAGATTTGGATCTCCTTAAATCCCACATACAGTATTGATGGGTGGAACAAATCAGGTATTTGTTGGCAGAGCTGAGTCCAATTCTGGCTCTAACCCTGACTGTGACCTCAAATGGGGTCCGTAAACTTGCTTAGGTTTCCCACGTGGTAAAAGATTAACAGCCCTGACGTAGCTGAGCTATAAGTTTGCCAGAAGAGGGAAGTTTCGGGCACATTCATTACAGGGGCTCCGAAAATGTTCATTTTCTCCTTCACCCCCGGCTCTCACCGCAGTTCTCATCCAACCTACTGTTAATAAGAGACTCGACCTTTTAAAGCAAGAAATTCACAATTTAATACCCCCAGCAGCTGTCCATGATAAGAAACCACAGACTTTCTGCGACCGCCCCCTTCGCATTCACACGGGTAGCTGAATCCCATCACTGAAAGTTTAAAAGTTGTTTTCAAATGTCCCTGGAGGTGGAGACGGTTGCAAAAGCAGGGGGTGGGTGGGGTGGGTAGGGTGGCTATGCCGTGCCTTCACGCATACGAAGTGTAAGACCTCCAGCCTAAGCCTGCCTGTCACTCTCGGTGTGGCCTATGAAGCTGTTATGGCCTGGAGCATGTAAGTCACCTCTCGTTGGCAGAAATCCCTAAGGCTCGAGCGTCGGTGACTGCCCAGCATTACCCAGGGTTCTCCTGTGAACTACAAAGATGTCTCTTAGCTTGCTGTCAAATGAAAACTATATTATTCCCTGTCTTTCTCAGCTGTCATTCTCTCGCAAGCTCAGGCAATTCAGTCCAGGAAGCACAGTTCTCCAAGACAAGCCATACTCAGGGCCTGCATGCTCCCAGGTTTCTCTGCAACCTGCAGAAAGCAGGTCTGATTTCAAAGCCAGGTGTTCACAGGCAGCAGGAAGCTGGGTCTGGCAGAATAGGTGGAGCTGTTTGCCTTGAAAGCTTTTTTGCTAATTTTAGTCTCAGTTCCAGGTCTCTGGTCAAAACGGAGAGAGCTCACTCCAGCCTGAGAAGGTGAATACAGTGTTTCCCAGTAAACCTTGAGCTTTGTCCAAACCTTAGCTCTCGATGCTTTCCTGAGGATATAGTCACCCAAGCTGGGTCTTAAAACTTACAGCAAGAATACAGAACTGCAAGGCTCAAACGGCTGGGAGGACCCAGGAGGCTCCACACAGGCTGACAGCGCCCTCTGCTGGTAACAAGCCACACACAGCAGCAGAGGCGGTGCAGGCTCTTCAGTAGTTCCCCTGCTGCATACTGTGTCCACAGGACAAATACCTTGACCTCTCAAGCACTTTTCCTTCCACATCTGGGACCCGGGACAGAATTCTTGGTGCTTCCTAGCTATATGTTCCTTTCATAGTCCCCCAAATGCCAAAATAGACAAATGTTTATAAGTAACGCATTTGGAAACGTACATGTTTTTGGTATTCAACTGACCTAGATTTTGAGTATGGTGCCTTGGAAATTCTTTGGATTATAGGAAAATATGAAAACTAAGAAAAAAGCCTTCCAGAAAATATGATAATGGGTGATTAAATCTCTAACTTATGCAGAAGTATTACTACACATCAGTCAATTCCATTTTTGCCTAGAAAGCTCTGCCTTAATATTTCTGTAGGTAATCATACAGGTGGTGAAAGAAAGGCAATATCAGGTAGACAAGAAAAAACTTCCAAAGACTGTACTGCAATTGGTCATTAATACGTAAGGCAATGTACACATTGCACAAACTGTTTCATATAAAGACAAAACTAGCATTTGTCCCTATAAACAGATATCGCTCAAATGGTAGAAGTACTGTACTAGAGGTAGAGAGATCATTAGAAAATGTTGAATTGTTCCAATAAAAGGGGATTAGATTTATAGTCAGAAGACTTGCAATTTTTAACTTTCATTTTACACATCCATGAGACTTGTTAATACATTTAAGAAATATTTGAACATCTACTGCTTGCCAGACACCATCACAGATCCTGGGACACAACGGTGCACAAGAGAAGGAAAATCTGCCTTCTCAATCTTGCAGTTTAGTGAAAGGGGCAATATAATGATACACAATAACTCCCTGGGATCAGTGTTATGAAAGGATAAACCCTGAATAGTCTGGAAGGGCAGGGTAATGGGGTGTGACCCAGAGGATCAAAGAAAACGAGTGCAAAAGCAGATAAAAAACTGTATGAATTAGTTATTTTTCCCAATATTTTGGTTTATTACGGTAAAATATATATAACATAAAATTTACCATTTTAACCATTTTGTATGAGTCGGCACCATTAACTATATTCACAATGTTGTGCAACCATCATCATTATCCGTTTCCGGAACGTTTCATCATCCCAGACAGAAACTCTGTACCCATTAAAAAATACTTCCGGCCCCTCAGCCCCCAGTAACCTCTATACTTTCTATCTCTGAATTTCACTACTCAAGGTACCTCATATAAATGGTATATATAATACAGTATTTTTCCTTTAGTGTCTGGCTTGTTTTATTTAGCATAGTGTCCTCAAGGTTCGTCCATGCTGTATGTAGCACGTGCGAGAATTTCATTTCTTTTAGGGTTGAATATATCTATTGTACGTGTATCTCACATTTTGCGTTTTGGATAATTTCCATCTTTGGGCTATTGTGAATAAAGCTGCTATGAACATCGGTATACAAGTATCTGTTAGAGCACCTACTGTCAATTCTTTGGTGTATATGTCTAGAAGTAAAATTGCTGCATCATGTAGTAATTCTATGTTTAAATTTTAAGGAAACACCATACTGTCTTCCACAGCAGCTGCAGCATTTTACATTCCCACCAGCAATGCACAAGTGTTCTAATTTCTCCACCTCCTTGCTAACACTTGTTATTTTGGGGGTTGTTTGTTTGTTTTAAATATATATAATAACCGTCCTAATGAGTGTGAAGTGGTATCTCACTATGGTTTTGATTTTCATTTCCCTAATGACTAGTGACGTTGGGCATCTTTTCATGTGCTTATTGGGAATTTGTGTATCTTCTTTGGAAAAATGTCTATTCAAGACACTGGCCCATTTTTGAATTGGGATTATTTGTTTCGTTGTTGGTGAATTACAGGAGTTCATTACATATTCTGTATATTAAACCCTTATCAGATATCTGATTTGCAAATATTTTCTCCCATTCTGTGTGTTGCTTTTTCACTCTCTGAATAATGTCCTTTGATGTACAAAGGTTTGTAGTTTTGATTAAGTCAGACTTACCTATTTTTCTCTTTTATTGCCCATGCTTTAGGTGTCATATCGAAGAAATTTGCAACAAATTCAATGCTATGAAGGCTTTACCCTATGTTTTCTTTAAAGAGTTTTATAGTTTGTAGTCTTCTGTTTAGGTTTTTTTTTATCTATTTTGAGTTAATTTTGTATGTGGTGTATGTATATTTTGTATATATCTATATATTTTATTTGTAGTCACCAGGGCTTACATATAAGATTTTATAACCCTTTTTAATTGCTACCAACTTAACTTGAATTACATATGAAACCTCTCTTCCTATAAAGCTCTGTCCTCCCATTGAGGTTACAAGTTACGTCGTTAAACATTGTGTGCCTGAAAGCATAAATATACAATTATTTTATGAATCTGTCTTTTGAATCCTATAGAAAAAGTGGAGTAATGAAAAAAATTACAATAATACTGGCTTTTATATTTGCTCATGTATTTAGCTTTACCTATTTCATTCTTTTGTCAGAATTGTTTTAAGTATCAAAGTACCTTTTCCTTTCCACATATTTTAGAATATTATTATCTATGTCTACAAAAAAAAAGTCCTGGAATTTTTATAAGAATTGCATTAAATATGTATATTGATTTGAAGATAATTGATATCACAATATTAAGTCTTCCAATCCTTGGACACAGTATATCTCTCCATTATTTTAGATATTCTTTGATTTTTTTCATCAGTGTTGTGTAGTTTTCGCATTCCAGTAACATAAATATTTTGCTAAATTTACAGCTAGGATTTTATTTTTTGAGCAATTATAAAGAGTATTGTATTGTTAATCCCAATGTTTATTGTTAGTATATCAAAATAACACTCAAATTTTGTAGTTTTAGGAGGTTTTTGTTTTTGTTTTTTTGACTTGATACCTTCTATGTGGACAATTAAATCATCTGTAAATAGAAATCATTTTATTTCTTCTTTTCTTATCTGTATGCTTATTATTTCCTTTTCTTGCCTTATTTTACTGGCTACCATGTTTGTTAACATGTTCAGCATTGTGTTGAAAAAGAATAGTGAAGGCAAACATTGTTGCCTTGTTTCTGATATTAGAGAGAAAGTATTCAGTCTTTCATCATTATGTATAATGTTTGCTCTAGGGTTTTTGTAGATGCTCTTTATCGAATTGAAGAAGTTTACTCTTATTTTTCTAAGGATTTTTATCATGAGTAGATCTTGAATTTTGTCAAATGCTTTTTCTTCATCAATTAATATAATGATGTAATTTTTCTTCTTAAACCTGCAAACATGATGGATTATGTTGATTAATTTCAAATATTGAACAAACTTGTATCTGTGGCATAAATCCCACTTGGTCATGGTGTCATAGCATGTTTGGTCTGCTATGACAAAATACTATAAACTGACTAACTTATTTAAAAAAACACACCAGGAATTTATTTTTCACAGTTTAGAAGGGTGGGGAATCCAAGATCAAGGTACCAGCAAACTTGAAGTCTAGCGAGGGCCCATTTCCTTATTCATCTTGCTGTGTCTTCACATGGTAAAGGGGTAAGGCAGCTCTTTGGGTCTTTTTTTTTATAAGGGCACTAATCCCTTGCATGAGAGTAGATCCCACATGAACAAATACGGCCTGCCAAAGGCCCCACCTCCTAATATATCACTTTGGTGATTAGGTTTCAACATATGAATTTGGGGCAGGGGGTGCAAACATTCAGATCATTATATAATTGTTTTTATACATTGCTGGATTCTCTTTGTGAATATTTGACTAGGAATTTGTGCATCTATGCTCATGAGAGATATTAATCTGTAGTTTTTTGTACTGTCTCTGTCTTGTTTTGTGTCAGGGTTAATACTAGATTCACAAAATGGATTGGTAGATGGCCCCTCCTCTTTTATTTTCTGAAAAAGATTGTGTGGGTTTCTTTCAAAGACCTACAGAAGTTTTAATTAGCTAAAGTTTCAATTTTTTTTTTAAATATTTAGTACAATTCTCCAGTGAAACAATCTGAGCATGGAGATTTCCTTTATTGGAAGTTTTAAAATTATAAGCTCAACTTCTTTAGCAGTTCTAAGGCTACTCAAATTATTCATTTCATATCGGATAAGTTGTGATGTCAAACATGTGTGCAGGGTTGATTGTATCATTCCCTTATTACCCTTTTGATATCTGTTGGCTCTCTAATGCTGTCTCCTATTTTATTCCTGATGTTGATGATTCACATCTTCTCTCTTTTTTCTCTGTCAGTCTTGCGATTTTTTGTTTTTGGCAATTTCTTTTGATCTTTTCTAAGAACTAGCTTTTTGTTTCATTGATTTTTCTCTATTGTATTTCTGTTTTCAATTCCCTAGTTATATTCTCTTACCTTTTATTATTTCCTTCCTTTTACTTGCTTGGGTTTTTTTTCCCCTTTTTCTAGGTTCTTGAGATGGGAGTATTGATTTGGTACTTTTCTTCTTTTTTAATGTGTGAATTTAGTGATATAAATTGACCTCAGTATCACTTTGGCTGTATATCACAAATTTTGATATGTTGCATTTTTATTTTAACTCAATTCAACATTTACTTTTATTTCTTTTGAGAATTTCTTTGACTCATAAAGTATTTAGAAGTATGCTATTTAGTTTCCAAGTGTTTGCAGAACTTACTGTTATCTTTCTGCTTTTGAGTTCTACTTTTATTCCATTGTGATCAAAGGACACACTATGTGTAATTTTAATTTTTTTGAATTTATTTAAGTTTGTTTTGTGGCCCAGAAGAGTATCTATCTTGGTATATGTTCCATGGGCATTTTTAAAAATGTGTATCTGCTTGGCCTGGCATGGTACCTCATGCCTGTAATCCTAGCACTCTGGAAGGCCAAGGCAGGAGGATCACTAGAGTTCAGGAGTTGGAGACCAGCCTGAGCAAGAGTGAGACCCAGCCTCTACCAAAAAAAAAAAAAAATTAGCGAGGCATGTTGGCGCATGCCTGTAGTCCGTCCCAGCTACTCAGAAGGCTAAGGCAGGAGGATCACTTGAGCCCAGACATTGAGGTTGTAGTGATCACTTGAGCCCAGACATTGAGGTTGTAATGATCTATGATGTAGCCACTGAACTCAAGCTGAGTGTGACAGAGTGAGACTTGGTCTCAAAAGAAAAAAAATGTGTATCTGCTGTTGTTGGGTGGAGTATTCTATAAATACTAATTATATCTTGTTAGTTGATGGTGGTGCTGAGTTTTTCTATATCTTTGCTAATTTTCTGTCTTATTATTTTATCAATTGTTGAAAAAGGAGTATTGGCATATCCTACTATACTTGTGGATTCATCTATTTCTCTTTTTGGTTGTATCATTCTTACTTCACACATTTTGCAGCTCTCTTGTCTGAGATTTATTCTTTTAAATAATGTGCCTCTCTGCCTTTTATAATATTCTGTGCTCTAGAGTCTACTTTAACTGATATTCATATAACCATTTCTGCCTTGCTTTGATTAATATTTGCATAATTTATCTATTCCTAGACATTTTGATTTGATTTTAATTGACATTTTAATTATACATATTTATGGGGTACAGTGTTATATTCCAATACCTATATACTGTGTATAATGATCAAATAAGGATAATTAGCATATCCATCACTTGTACCATTTCTTTGTGTTGGAAAGATTCAAAATCCTCTCTTTTAGCTACTATAAAATATAGAATAGATTATTGTTTAATATATTTACCCTACAGTGCTAAACAACACTAAAACTTAGTCCTCCTATCTAGCTGTAATTTTGTATCCATTAACCAAACTCTTCCTATACTCTCCCCTCTACCCTTCTCAACCTGTGTTTACCCCTAAAGAGAATATTTGCAAACCACTCATCTAATGAGGAATTAATACCCAGAATATACAAAGAACTCAAACAACTCAGCACCAAAATTAAAAAAAAAGATTAAAGAATGGGCAAATGATCTGAATAGACATTTCTAATAAAACACATACAAATAAACAAGCATATGAATAATGCTCACATTACTAACCAACAGGGAAATGCAAATCAAAACCACAATGAGATATCATCTCACCCCAATTAGAATCGCTATTATCAAAGGGACAAAAAATAACAAATGCTGGCAAGGATGAGGAGAAAAGGGAACTTTTTTACACTGTTGGTCAGAATGTAAATTAATAAAGCCATTGTGGAAAACAGTAGAGGTTCCTCAAAAAACTAAAAATAGAACTATCATATGATCCAGTAATCCCACTACTGGGAATACAATTAACCCCTGAACAACATGATTTGAACTGCCTGGGTCTGATTACATGCAGACTTTTTTTCAACAAATATACTGGAAAATTTTTTGGAGATTTGCAATAATTTGAAAAAACTCACAGACAAATCATTCAGCCTAGAAATAGGAAAAAAATAAATAAATAAGAAAAGGTTGGTATGTCATGAATGCAAAATATATGTGTAGATACTAGTCTATTTTATCATTTACTGCCATAAAATATATACAAATATATTATAAAAAGTTAAAATTTGTCAAACTTATACATACAAATACTTAAAAAGCATACACAGTACCATTCACAGTTGAAAGAAATGCAAACAAACATAATGATGCAGTATTTAATCATAACTGCATAAAACTAACTGTATTACATACTGTACTACTATAATAATTTTATAGCCTTACTCACTTAAAATGTTTTGTGATGCTAATCAACTCAGCATGAGTAGTATGTCTCTCCAGGAAATTGCATTTTGCAGTAAAAAGTGATCTCTCACAGTTCTCATGTATTTTTTTACTGTGTTTAGTGCAACCCCATAAACCTCGAATAACACCATAAGACCCATACAAAGAGCCATTAATGATGCTTAAAATGCTTCCAAGAAGCAGAGAATAGTCATGACATTACAAGAAAAATTTGAATTACTTGATATGTACTATAGACTGAGATCTGCAGCTGCAGTTGCCCAATATTTCAAGATAAATGAATACAGCATACAGACCACAGTATAAACAGAAAAGAAAATATGTGAAGGTGTCGCTGTAGCTACTCCAGCAGGTGTGAAAGCCTTGCAGTTTTTGTGAAATACCTTTTTATAATATCTCATGTGGAAAACACAGCTTTTAAGTGGGTGCAGGATCACTATAGGAAAGGCATACCTATAGACTATGGTTTGATTTCAGAGAAAGCAAAGTCATTGTATGACAACTTAAAGGAAAAGGAAGGTAAAAGATCTAAAGCTGGAAAATTTAATGCCAGCAAAGGATGGTTTGATAATTTAAGCAAGAGGTTTGGCTTTAAAAATGGCAAGATAATGGGAAAAGCAGCTTCTACCAACCGATTGGCAGCAGAGAAGTTTGCAGATGCCATCAAGAAACTCAGTGAAGGAGAAAGGACATCTGACCGAATAGGTTTTTAATGCAGACAAAAGTGCCCTATTCTGAAAAACAAAACAAAACAAAAAATGCCTCAAAGGACATTTATTTATTAGCAAGGAAAACACTAAACACTGTGATTTATGGCAGTAGGGGATAGGCTAACTACTATTTTGTGCAAATGCAGTGGGGTTTAGGATCAGGACTGCTCCCACCCATAAAGCTGCTAACACCTGAGCCTTGAAGGGAAAAGAGAAAGACAAGCTGCCATCTTGTTTTGGTTGTGCAACTAGAAGGCCTGGAATCTGGATTGGTTCAATTGATGCTTTGCCCCTGAAGTCAGGAAGTGCCTTGCCAGTAAGGGACTGTCATTTAAAGTCCTTTTTATATTGGACAATGCCCCTTGCCAGCCAGAACCCCCATGAGTTCAACACTCAAGGCATTGAAGAGGTCCACTTTCCCATGAACATGACATTTCCAATTCAGCCTCCAGATGGGGAATCATAAGGACCTTTAAGGCTATTTACACATGATACTCTACAAAAACAACTAGCAGTACTTTGGAAGAGAATCCTGAGAGAGGGAACATCATGAAAGTCTGGAAGAATTGGACCAGTGAAGATGCCATCATTGATAGAGAAAAAGCTGGGAAAGCCATCAAGCCCCAAATAATAATTTCCTGCTAGAGAAAACTATGTCCAGATGTCATGCACGGCTTTACAGAATTTACAACAAAGCCGATAAAGGAAATCATAAAAAAGACTGTGGGCATGGCAAAAAGAAAAAGGTGGAGGGATAAAAGGTTTCACAATATGGACCTTCGAGAAATTCAAGAGCTAGTAGACACCATTCTAGTGGAATTAACAGAAGACAGTTTGATGGAGATAAGTGCTTTTGAACCAGCGCAAGACAATGAGGAAGAAGACACAGAAGAACAGTGCCAGATAACAAATTGACAGTAGGCAATCCAGCAGAAGAGTTCCAATTATTCAAGACTGCTTTTGACTTCTTTTTTGACAGGGACCATCATAATGACATGCAGTGAAAGAAAAGCAAATAGTGGAAGGATTGGCATCATATAGAAAAATTTTTAGAAAAATGAAAAACAACAAAGTCAGACAGAAATTATGATGTATTTCCATAAAGTTACACCAAGTGTGTCTGCCCTTCCTGCCTCCCCTTCCACCTCCTCCACGTTTTCTACCCCTGAGACAGCAAGACCAACCACTCCTCTTTCTCCTCCCCCTAAGCCTACTCAACATGAAGACAATGAGGACAAAAACCTTTATGATGATCCTCTTCCATTTAATGAAGGTAAATATATTCTCTCTTTCTTATGATTTTCTGAATAATATTTTATTTTCTCTAGCTTATTTTATTGTAAGAATGCAGTATACATATAATGTCCAAAATATGTGTCAGTTGACTGTTATCAGTAAGACTTCTGGTCAATAGTAGGCTATTAGTGGTTAAATTTGGGGAGAGTCAAAAGTTACACATGGATTTTCAGCTACACAGGCAGACAGCATCCCAACTCCCACATTGTTCAAGAGTCAACCATATATTCAAGGAAAGGAAGTCAGTATATCAAAGAGCTATCTGAACTCCCATGTTTACTGCAATACTATTTACAATAGCCAAGATATGGAATCAACCTAAGCATCCATCAACAGATGAATGGAAAAAAGGAAATATGAAATGTCCAATTTCAAATCAAAAGTTTAGTTTCTTACATCTCAAACAAGAAGCAGTACAATTAAACAAAGTATTTGCCAGAATTATCAACATAGTTTTGCTGTCTTAACGGTAGTTTGTTTATGCCAGCAGTGAAGAAGCCTGGAAAGTAAGTGGAAATGAGATCACAAAAGGCGTTTTCCACAGCTTGCTGAGAATTGAATATTTTTCCTTGCAAGAAGTGTTCCAAAGCCTGGAAAAAGTAGTAGTCAGTTGGTGCAAGGTCTGATGAATATAGCGGATGACAGAGAGTTTCCAAGTCCAGTTGCTATAGTTGGAGCAGCATTGTTTGTGCACCATGTGATCAAGTGTTGTCTTGCAGGAGGATTGGCTTGTCTCTGACCAATCTCGGTTGCTTGATCACAGGCATGTTCATCACTTCATCCAACTGGTTGCAGCAGACATCTTCCGTAATTGACTGACCGTGTTTCATGAAGCTGTAGTGGATAATACCAGTGCTGGACCCCCAAACAGACACCATTAGGCTTTTCACTGAATATTCAGTTGCGGACTATGTTTTGGCAATTCATCTTTATCCAACCATCATGCCAAATGCTTGCAATTATCAGAAAGAATCCATTTTTCATCACATGTAGATGTGTAGAAATGGTTCACCTTTATGTCCCAAAGAAAGACAAGCTTTGAGATTATTTCTCTTCTGACGCCTCTTTAATTCATGTGGTACTCATCTATCCTGCTTATTTACCCTGCTGATTTGTTTCAAATGGTCCAATAGTTTTGGAATAGTAACGTCGAATCTTGCTGCTAATTTACCTGTAGGTTAAAATGGATTCACTTCCACTGCAGCTTTCAGGTCATCATTCTCCACCTTGGTATCATTTTAAAGATTAAAATCAGCAGAACAGAACTTCTCAAACCATCAACATACTGTGCATTCATTAGCCACATCCTTCCCAAACCACTTTCTTGATATTTCAAGCTTTCTGTGCTGCATTGGTTCCATGATAGAACTCATATTTGAAAATAACACGAATTTTTTAGTTACCCGTGGTTTCACAAAAATTGCTCTAAAAATCTTGAAAGATAATCACAAGCCAAACCATGTGTTTGAAATAATGAGAATGTACCTTCACAATAAAAATAAAACAAGAAGTGTCAAAGATATCAACTGTCAAACAGAAATTAAGGAAATCGGACATTTCATCCTTAATAACCCAATATTAATATATACACTAGAATACTATTCAGCCATAAAAAGAATGAAATCCTGTCATTTGCAGCAACATGGATGATGAGCCTAGAGGACATTATGACAACTGAAAATAGACAGGAACAGCAAGATAAGTACCACATGCTCTCACTCATATATGGAAGTTAAATAAGTTGATCTCCTATTCCTACCCTTTTATTTTGAACTTGCGTACAGTGTGTGAGTTTCTTATACACAGAAGATAATTGGATCATATTTTTTAATCTACTCTGCCAATCTTTGCCTCTTAATTTCTGCATTTAGACAATTTATATTTAATGTAATTATTGATATGTTAGTGCTTAAATCTGCCATTTAATTTTTTATTTTGTATTTGTTCTCCCTGATTTTAGTTTCTGTTTTCTTTTTCCTGATTTCCTATGAGTTACTTCAACATTTTTTAGAATTCCTTTTTAATATATGTATAATATTTTGAGTGTATCTCTTTGTATAGGCTTCCAGTGGTTGCTCTAAATATTACATCATATGTATATAACTTTTCATAGTCTAGTTGTCATTTCACCAGTTTCAGTAAACCACAAAAATCTTACTTCCTTTCATGTCCCTTTACCCTCTTCTATTAATAATTATCTTAAATGTTCTAAATTTATGCATTGAGAGCCACATTGGACAGTAGTACAATTTCTTATTCAACCTTAAAAAATAATTTTAAAAACTTTAGAAGAGCATGAAAGCCTATTATAATTCCTCATATGTTTGCTAAGCATGTTTTTTTTTTCTTCCTGATGTTTCAAGGTTAATTTTTCTACCATTTTATTTCCGTTTAGAAAACTCCCTTTATTCCATTTGTGAAGATCTACTGGCAACAAATTCTCTTAGTTTTCCTTCATGTAAGAATCAGTTGATTTCCCACCATTCCTGAAAGATATTTTTGTTCAATATAGGAGGCTGATAGACAGTTCATTTCTTTCATGACTTGAAAAATACTGTGCTGCTTTCTTATAAACCACATAGTTGCTGATGAGAAATCTACTGTAATTTAAAATGTTTTTCTTCTATAACTAACATGCCATTTTTCTGTGACTGCTTTCAAGATTTCAAAAGCTTGTAACTTTAGTTTTCAGAACTCTAATTAGGATGTATCTTGATAGAGACTTATTTAGGTTTATCCTTTTGGGGATTTTAGCAACTTCTCACATTTGTAGGTTTATGTCTCTAGCCAAGTCGTCAGGCATCATTTATTCATGTAGTGTTTCAGTCTCACCCTTTCTCCTCTCCTTACAGAAATCCAATGACATGTGCTTAGATCTTTTGTTATATTCCCACATCTCCCTGGAGGTTCTGTTTATATTTTATTGTTTTTAATCTATTTTCTCTCTGCTGTTCAAATGGGATGATTTTATTGTTCATCTTCACGTTCACCGATTCTGTCTTCTGTCCCCTGCGTTATGCTGTTCAGTCCATCCACTAAGTTTCTGTTTGGTTATTATATTTTCAGTGCTAAAATATCCCTTTCTAAATATACCTTTATATCCTCTATACCTTTGCTTTGACTTTCTACTTCTTTGTTGAGGCTCTACATCTTTACTTGTTTCACCATGTTCGTAATTGCTTGTCAGAGCACTTTTAGCATAACCACCTTAAAATCTTTGTGAGGTAATTCTTCCATGTCTGTTGTCTTAGTGTTGGCATGTATCACTTGCCTTCTTTATTCACTTTGAGCCTTCCTGGTTCTCGGCATGACAAGTGATTTTTGATTGAAACCTGGACATGTTACGTTGTGAGGATGGATTTTATTTAGACCTTTTGTTTTACCTGGCCGTCTCTAACACTGTTCTGGTGAGGGGATGAGGTGTGCATCACTTGTTACTGACAGTTAAAGGCAGAAGCGGAGATTCACCACTTGGCATTCCCCACTGACACCTGTGGTGAGGTGCTCCCTGTTGCCATTGTAGCCAGGCAGGTGTGGTGGTTCTAGCACCTCGTGTGGTGTCCACTGATACCACAGTGAGCGTGGCCTCATTGCCAGGGGCGATGACTCTCCGGTAGGCCTCCTATAGTGGCATCCCCGTGGGGAGGGGGAAGGACACTGTGTTACTGCCACATGCGGGTGGAAGTCCAGGCTTCACATATGGTCACCATTGACACCACGGGGGCAGGGGGGGGGGGGACGCTGCATTACCATACAGTGAGGATCAACATCTCAGCACCTGTGTGGTTTTCTCTAACACCACCCAGTGGGGGCATCAAGGTGTCTTGTGCCAACCTCGCAAGGGTAGGCATCTAGTCTCCCCACTCAATCTTTGCAGGCAGGGAGGGGAATGGTGCCACAGTTTTTTCTGTGGTGTTTGGCTGAAATAGAGAAGTTACTATCTAAAAGTTGTCTGTCTTGCTTTGTCTCCCCTTTCCTGGTCTTTTAGCTAGAAAGAACAGGCTTTTGGGGGGCCTTTTTTTTTCTTTGTGCCTACTGGCATTTCTGTGTTGCTAGTTTCCCTGGCAACAGGTCTGGGAAAGAAAAGGCAAAAAGAAAATCCAGGGAACCCACCTCCACACCATTCCTCGTGTCCCAAGGCCTAGCCACTCAGCAGGCTCTCCCTACCTTTCGGAGTCTTCTTGTGTTTGACTTGTGCGTACACACGCTACTCGACTTATGATGGGTTATGTCCCCATAAACCCATTGTAACTTGAAAATACCATAAGTCGAAAATGCATTTAATACACATAACCTACTGAACATCATAGCTCAGCCTAGCCTACCCTGAACATGCTCAGGACACTTGCATTAGCCTACAGTTGGGCAGCACAGTCCACCACAGATGTCAGCTGTTTGCCCCTGGGATGGCAGGGCGGTCGGGAGCTGCGCCTCACTGCCGCCGGCTGGCATCACGAGAGGGTGTTATACTGCGTATCACTAGCCCGAAAAAAGACCAAAATTCAAAATTTAAGTGCAGTTTATACTGACCGCATATCACTTTTGCACCATCATAAATTTGAAAAATTGTAAGTCAAAACCATTGTAAATCAGGGACCGCCTGTAGGACAAAAAATACAAAAGTGTGAGGCAAGGTAAAAACTGTACTCTGAAGAAAATGTATAACATGAAATGTTCTTATTATGAAAGAAAACTGAAAATGAAAAGGCATTTTAGTTCTTTTAAATTAGGAAAACACAACAAAAACTTTTCGAGCAGAGAAGGTAGTAAATAACAAGGCAGAAATCTATAAAATAAAATGTCCACATTTGTTTTGTATGATATGGTATGCTACACATCCAAAAACTTTAAAATACTATATTAACACACTTACACACACACACATATATATACATATATGTCTTTTACATGTTTGGTTGAATTGGCATGAAATAAAGATTTGAAAGACCTGAACACTGAAACTAAAAGGCTCCATCTACTGAACATATAGAAAATAGTATTAGGAGGAAAACACACCTGATATGTCTTACATGCAGTGGAGATTCCACTAGAGAAACAATTCTGGCCTATCCCCAATCCTAACACACTCTTCCCTAAGGGATTAATCTAATTGTTCAGTATAGAAGGAAAAATATGGCATACAGATACCAAACCCTTCCTCTTCTCTTTCTCTAGGATCTGAGCTTCTGACAGGGACCAAATAATCCTCTCTAATCCTCTATGCCATAATCTGACCATAACAGCCACCACCTATTATCAGAGAGGACCACCTCAGCCCAGCACTCCCTGAGACCAGATGGGTAATTCTGCCTAAATTTGAGGTTTAGTGTTAAGACACTTACATGCTCATAGATTTAAGTTACATTCTCCAACATCGGCTTGTTCAGTAATAAAGGGAATAGTTTAGACTCCATCTGCCAACTTTTTGCTCTACTTCTTCAAGCTACCAGAACTCTTATGGAGAAGACAAGTGTGTTATTGTTGGCTGCTCTCTTAGGAAAAAAAATAACTAGAGGAGGCACTTTCTATTAAAATTTACATGAGATATTTATTAAAATTCACAGCATGCTAAAGAATTGGTAACATACAATATACATTCTTCCTTAACTCTAAAAGTCACTCAAGTCACTCAATAGAAATCAATAAGTAAAAGAAAAGAATTTTTTAAAAACTCATTTTGAAATCACAAAATAAACCATTTCTAAATAACTCAACATTCAAAGAGAAGATTATAATGGAAATCTGAAAAATACTTAAAATTGAAACATAATAAAAGTATTGCATATTAAAACTTACAGGATACAGCTAAAGTTTCTACTTAGAATAAAGTTGTGACCTTAAATCCTCATATTAGAAAAAAAATAAAGGCCAAAAAGATGAAAAAGCACCCATCTTTTCTTCTTAAATGTCAGCTGTTTATTATTATTACTACTGCCCTGCATATTAGTATTGAAATCTTTATACTTTGTGCTGGATATTCTTTGCCTTAGCACATATCTTAATAAATAAAAAATCAGAATAAAAATGAACCAAATGAAGTAAGGGCATAATAAAATTAAAAGCAACTGTTAATGAAATATAAAACAAAAAATTTTGATCAGCAAAGCCAGAAAGGCAGATCTAGGAAAAAAACAATAAAATTCACAAACTTATAGCAAGATGAAGAGAGAGAGAGAGGACACCACCACCACCACCACTACCACCACCAACAACAATAAAATAAGATGTAAGAAATATTAAGTATCTCTAGTCAGGACATCTAGATTTATAGCAGATATTAAAATGACTATAAGTAAGTATTATAAAAAAATTTCATGCCACTAAATTATAAAGCATAAAGAAAAGACAAATTCTGAGAAAAATATAGACTACTAACACTGAATGAAGAAGAAATAGGAAATACAAATGGTCCTATAGCCATTTTTTAAAACATTGAAACTATAGTTAATCTTTTCTGAATGAAAACAATGTACAGGTACATTTGTACAACAATGTCCAAATACATGTACAGGTAAGTTCTACCTCACATGCAAAAAAAAAAAAAGAAAGAAAGAAAGAAAGAGAAAAATATATAATTGTAGAAACACATTTCCTTCTTGCTAGATTGATAAGAACTAGAAAGGAAAGGACTTCAATAAACTCAATCAAAAATGAAAAAAGAGAGGTCACTACAGATATTACAGAAATACAAAACATTGTCTTTGAATACTATAAAAATCTATATGCCCAAAATCTACAAAAGATGGAGGAAGTGAACAAATTCTTAGAAACATGCAACCTTCCTAAGCTCAATCAGGAGGAAATAGAATTCCTGAACAGACCAATATCAAGCACAGAAATTGGAGCAGCAATAAAAAATCTTCCAAACAAAAAAAGTCCCAAACCAGATGGGTTCATACGTGAAGTTTACCAAACCTATAAAGAAGAGCTCATACCTATACTGCAGAAATTATTCCAAAACATTGAAAAGGATGGTATCCTCCCTAACTCATTCTATGAATCCAATATCAGCTTGAAAACAATGCCAGGAATGCATGCAACAAAAAGAAGAAAACTACAGACCAATATCCCTCATAAATACAGATGCAGAAAGCTTCATCAAAATCTTAGCAAATTGAATCCAACAGCACATTAAAAAAATAATCCATCATGACTATGTGGGCTTTATCCCAGAGATGCAAGGCTGGTTCAACATATGCAAATCTATAAATGCAATTCACCACATAAATAAAAGCAAGAGCAAACACCATATGATTCTCTCAATAGATGCAAAAAAAGCATTTGATAAAATCTAACACACTTTTATGATAAAAACCCTTAACAAAATTGGCATAGATGGGACATTTCTTAAAATTATTACCACCATATATGATAAACCCACAGCCAATATCATATTGAATGGGGAAAAATCGAAAGCATTCTCACTCAGAACTGGAACCAGACAAGGTTGCCCACTATCTCCACTTCTATTCAACATAGTGCTGGAAGTCCTTGCCAGAGCAATCATATAAGAGGAGGGAAATAAAAGTGTCTGAATGGGGCAGAAAAGGTCAAACTCTCACTCCTTGCTGATGAAATGCAATTACATCTAGAAAATCCCAAGGATTCAGCCAAGAGACTCCTGGAATGGACAAACAAATTTGGTAAAGTCTCAGGATACAAAATTAATGCACACAAGTCAATGGCAATCATATACGCCAATAACAGTCAAACTGAAAATCAAATCAAAGATGCAACACCTCTCACAATAGCAGCAAATAAAATTAAATATTTAGGAATATATTCAATGAAGGAGGTGAGAGATATTTATAGGGAGAACTTTGAAACACTGAGAAAAGAAACTGTAGACAATGTACACAGATGGAAATCCCTACCATGCTCATGGATTGGTAGAATCAATATTGTTAAAATGTCCATTCTACCTAAAGTAATCTACAGAATTAATGCAATCCCTATCAAAATTCCACCATAATTCTTTACAGATTTAGAAAAAACAATTCTACGCTTTGTCTGGAACCAGAGAAGACCCCGTATAGCCAAAGCAATCTTAAGCAAAAAGAACAAATTGGGAGGCATCAGTCTGCCAGACTTCAAACAGTACTACAAGGCTATAGTAACCAAAACATCATATTACTGGTACAAGAACAGAGATATAGACCTTTAGAATAGGGCAGAGATTCCAGATATAAAACCATTCTCGTATTGTCATCTAATCTTTGACAAAGCAAGACAAAAGTATTCACTGGGGAAAAGAATCTCTATTCAATCAATAAGTGGTGCTGGGAAAACTGGATATCCACATGCAGAATATTGAAACTGGATCCCCACCTCTCACCTCTCACAAAAATCAACTCACAATGAATAATAGACTTAAACCTTAAGTGGGAAACTTTAAGACTCTGGAAGAACGTGTTGGGAAGATTCTTTTTACATTGGCCTAGGTAAATAATTTATGAAGAAGACCCCCAAAGCGATCACAGCAGCAACAAAAAATAAACACATAGGACCTGATCAAATTAAAAAGCTTCTGCCACAGCCAAGAAAACTATCATTAAAGCGAACAGACAACCTACAGAATGGAAGAAAATATTTGCTTATACACATCCAACAAAGGATTGATAACAAGAAAACTTAAAAAAATCAACAAGAAAAAATCAAACAACCCCATCAATAAATGGGCAAAGGACATAAACAGAAACTTTTCAAAAGAAGACACAATAATGGCCAGAAAACATACAAAAAAGTGCTCAACATCTCTAATCATTAGGGAAATGCAAATCAAAACTACAATGAGATATCACCTAACTCCAGTCAGAATGGCCTTTATCAAAAAGTCCCAAAACACCAAGTTCTGGCAAGGATATGGAGAGATTGGAACACTCTTACACTGCTGGTGGGACTGCAAATTAGTACAATCCCTGTGGAAAGTAATTTGGAGATACCTCAAAGGGCTAAAAATAGAAATACCATTTGATTCAGCAATCTCACTAATAGGCATCTATCCAAAGGAAAAAAAGACATTCTATAATAAAGACATCTGCACTCGAATGTTTATGGGAGCATGATTCATAGTTGCAAAGATGTGAAAACAACTCAAGTATCCATCAATACATGAGTAGATTAATAAAATTAGTTATATGTATACTATGGAATACTACTCAACTATAAAAAAAATGGTGATCTAGTACCTCTTATATTATCCCGGATAGAGATTGAGCCCATCCTTTGGAGTGAGGTATCATAAGGATGGAAAAACATGCACCACATGTACTTGCCATCAAATTAGTACTAACTGATCAACACTAAGGTGCTCACATGGTAGTAATACTCACTGAGTGCTGGTCAGGTAGAGGAGTGGAGGGTGGGGATGGAGGGAGTCAGGGGGGTAAACTCACAGCTAATGGAAATGGGGCACACTGTATGGGGGAAGGACATGCTTGTAGCCCTGGCTTGGGTAAGGCAAATGCATTTAATGTAACCAATATATTTGTACTCTCATAATATCCTGAATTAAAAATAAAGAAAGAAAGAATAAAGTAAAAAAAGAAAAACAAGGGCCAGAGTGATGGCTCATGCCAGTATTCCCAACACTTTGAGAGGCTGGAGCAGGAGGATCTCTTGATCCTTTGTCCAGGAATTCAAGACAAGTCTTGACAACATAGCAAGACCCTTGTCTCTACAGAAAACTTTTTAACAAAATAGCCAGCATGGTGGTGTGAGCCTATAGTCTTAGATGCTCAGGAGGCTGACGCAGGAGGATCCCTTTAGCCCAGAAGTTTGAGGCTACAGTGAGCTATGATCACACCACTGCACTCCAGCCTGGGTGACAGAGTTAGACTCTGTCTTAAAAAAAGGGGGGGCAGAGGAATAAAGCAACTTATTTTAGGCAATTGGCATATCCTTTACTCTAAAACCTAACAAGGTCCATACAAGAAAGGAACATTATATGGAAATTTTAATTTTGAAACTCAATGTAAATATTCTAAGGCAAATATTAGCAAACAAATACAAGTAACATATATTATAGTAATGGTCAAATTATTAATAGATAAGGAATGCACAGTCACCCAATAGTATTGAAAAAATTCAGATTTTTCAGTGTCAAAGTCAGTTAACCATCATGTAACTACCAATTATATACTCTGGGAAAAAATGCATAAAAACTATTTTATAGGGCCTGGCGTGGTGGCTTACGCCTGTAATCCTAGCACTATGGGAGTACGAGGTGGGAGGATCACTTAAGGTCAGGAGTTCGAAACCAGCCTGAGCAAGAGTGAGACCCCGTGTCTACTAAAAATAGAAAGAAATTAATTGGCCAACTAAAAATATATAGAAAAAATTAGCCAGGCATGGTGGCATATGCCTGTAGTCCCAGCTACTAGGGAGGCTGAGGCAGGAGGATTGCCTGAGCCCAGGAGTTTGAGGTTGCTGTGAGCTAAGCTGACACCACGACACTCTAGCCAGGGCAACAGAGTGAGACTCTGTCAAAAAAAAAAAAAAAAAAAAGAAAACAAAACTATTTTACACCATAAAGAATGGCAAAAAAACCAGGCAGAAATTGAGTGGATTAAATCTTAAAGAAGGGAAATGCACTGGGAGACATATAAGTTTATAGGGTCTATCAATCAGGGCTCTTTGGGAAAATAGAACCAGTAGGATGCATATATATTAATACATAATATATACATAATATATTTATATAAATAACTAAATCTATTCTTCAAGGATTTGGCTCACATGATTACAGGAGATAGTCAGTCTGAAATCTGCAGGGCAGACCAGCAGACAGAACTCTCAGGCAGGAGCTGATCCTATAGTTTTAAGTCAGAATCTCTTCTGCCACAGGGAAATCTCAGTTTTGCTCTTAAGGCTTTTCTACTGATTAAATGAAATTAGGCCCACTCATATTACACAGGGTAATCATCTTTACTTAAAGTCAACTGACTGTAGAGGTTAACCACATCTACTGTCAACTGAAGAAATGACAAGGTTCATAAATTTGGAAAGGAGAGCTTTATTTTTCATAAAGTGTTGCAGCTTATAGGAGGCTGAGAAGCAGAGCCTCTGGCCAGAAGGCAGAAACACATGTTTTGAAGGAGGGGCAATGGGAAATTTAAGTTGAGTGGGGTGGCCAAATATACATATTTAACAAGCTGGAGGAGGAGTCATGAATATTTATGAGAGGAGAAACATGTGCGTGTACAATAGAGCTTCATGCCCCTTTATGGGGTCCAAGTTCAAAAAATGGTAGCCCTCTTGTGTCAAAAGGTGAGGCAGGGGACACAAAACCCTTACTGTGCATACTCCATACACTGGTTAAAACCACTGGTTGGTGGTCTCCCATCAGGAAAAAATGCTGGTCAGTTGTAGCATCAAAACCACAGATAGAGAGGAAGAGATCATGAGATTGGTTTCTGTTTAGTCTTTGGCACACACACAAAAAAACCACTGTTGGCCATTAGCAAGGGAGGGGGTATAATGAGGCATGTCTGACCTCCCATCCTGTCACGGTTGGCACCCAGTTTTAGTTTCTCTGGGGACTCCTTGACCAAGAATATCTCCATTCAGTCAGTGGGGGAGCTTAGGATTTTATTTTAGTTCACACCAAAAAATACTTTCACTGCAAAACTACATTAGTATTTCATGGAATAACTGGATACTACAGCCTACCAAAGTTAACAAATGAAACTAACCATCACATATGGCTTTTCCTCCAAAGGCACTGAAGCCATGTGGTATGCAGCCTCTAGAACTAAAGCAGAAAACCACAGCCTTTTTGAGTCATCACAGAACAAAATTCAAGGCTGCCAGAGAAACTAGAAATTAAAAAGGAAAGTCCAAGAATGGAGAGAACCAAAAACGGATAAGCCCCCAAATCTGTATATAAACTCCTTTCAAATCCTTGGCTTACCCATGAGCTGCATATGCATGGAGGAAGCTTCAAAGAATCCAACAGAAAGCAAGAGCTAGAAGGCAAAAACTGAGAGAAGAATTCAGCTGCTGCCTCTGCAGTAAAGACAGAATTTGGAATCTGAATCACAGAATTAGAAACACCCCAAGCTTCCATTGAAATCTCATCATTTAGAAGTAAAGTCCACATCCCAGAAATAGGAGTGTCCCCTTAGGACTGAACAGAATTGTCCTAACAAAGCCTAAAAGCAAGCCTCCAAAAGTTTAAGGTGATTATTTAGTAATTTAATTGCCTATTAGAGCAAAAATAATTATTTTTCAGATAAACATAAAAGAATCCAGAGTCTCTACAACATAACATTCACAGTATCCAAAAATAATTTAAAAAATTGTCATACATGAAAAGGGAAATATGACCCAATGTTATAAGAAAAATAAGTAAATAGAAATAGATCCCAAAATGATCAAATATTGAAAGTAGATAGCAAGAACTTTAGAACTACTGATGTTCAATAAATATTTGAAAAAGATGAACATAATAAATGAATAGATAGGGAAGTGCATAAAAGTGGTGGAAACTATAAAAGAGAACCAAATGAAAACTCTAGAACTAAAAAGTATAATATCTGGGAAAACAACAATAACAAAACACTGGATGGTTTTAACACTAAACTGAAGATTGCAGAAGAAAGGATCAATTATTTTGAACACAGAAATATGAAAAATTTTGAATCTGAAGATCAGGAAAAAATATTTCAATGAAATGCCACAATTACCCATGGGAAAAGATGAAGAGGTTTAACATATGTGTAATTGGAGACAGTCCAAACAAAGAGGTAATAAAGGGATAAAAACATATTTGAAAAATAATGGCCCAAAATATTATTTATATATATATATATATATATATATATATATATATATATTAAAAGCACTAACTAACATATGCAGGAAGACCAAAAAAGTTCAAGAAGGATAAATAAAAAGAAAACCAAAGCTGGAAGAGTCATTGCATTTGACCACATAAACATGGAGAAGGCTGTGCATGGAGGGTGGGTACAACTCCTGCTGTTATTCTCAGGGAATATGAGCAGAGTGGGTAAAAACAGAGAAAGAGAAAGCAGGAGAGGAAAGGGCATTTAAAAGTGTAGGCACAATAAAAATATGAACATGTATCATTTATTTAAAATAATATGTAGTGTATATTATCAAAAGAAATGCATGTAGGGATGGTCACCAAAATGTTAATGGTGAATATTTCAGCATGACCTTTACTTTCTTCTTAATATTTTATGAACTAATGGAATTTATTATAATATAAAGTTCATATATTATTAATCCTATCAGGATTTTAAAAACCTTCTTTTCACACATAAAGAAAGCTTCAGTCAAGGACCTGAGCTGTCACCCACTCCAGTGGTGGCTCTGGGTGATGTGATGTTCCCCTCACCTTTTCGTTGTGAAGCTGCACACAGACGCTTTGAGAACTCAGTCACCTTGCCGCTGCAGCAGATGACAAATCAGGTTTAAATATGTCAGCTGAGACCTACAAGGCTCATCCTACTATTTTTACTAAGCCATCACAAAGAGGAGATTATTCTATGTGATTTCAGTCAATTGCTCAAAAAATATTTATTGAGTATTGTATACTTTTCTAGGCACTGGTCATGACACAGTGAGCAATGCAGGCAACTATTTCTTCAACCTTGAAGATCACTATCCCAGAGAGGGAAGACAGGAAATGAGCCCAAGAAATAAGTAATTTAATGAAACCGTTAGAAAGTGATGAATGCTAAGAAGAAAATTTGTAGAAGGGATCAAGATCAGGAGAAACAGAGATAGCAAGGAGTGCAGCTTTAAATAGGGTAAGCGAGGAAGAGATTTTATGGCAAATTCTGGAAGGAGGACTAGGAGTAAGCCATGTAGCTGTGTAGGGAAGAACATTCTAAGCCAATAAAAAAATGGACACAAAATCTTCTATGCGGGAACATGCCCGTCATGTTTCACAGTCAATGAAGAAGATACCAAAGAAATAATGAGGTGGAAGGAAGAACGGGAGGGGTCTTCAGTGCTTCTGTAAGACTTTGGCCTTCACTGTAAGTAATATGGAAAGTCATGAATGGTTTTGAGCTGAGAAGTGAGATGACTGAACTTTGCAGATAGTTATTTTTTGATTTTCAGTTTTATTGAGGTATCACTGACAAATAAAATATATATGTTCAAGGTGTGCAGGGGGATGTTTTGACATGTGTAAATATTTTTAAATGATTACCATAACCAAATTATTTAACACATGCATCACTTCACATAGTTATCTTTTTTGTGTGTGGTGAGAACTCTTAAGATCTACTCTTTTAGCAAATTTCAAATATACAACACAATATTATTAACTAAATCACCATACTGTACATTAGGTCTCATCTTACAAATGCAAGGTTGTACCCTCTGACCGGCGTCTCCCCATTTTATCATAGTTTTATGACAAGATCAATCTAGAGGCTGTGAGGAGAGCAGACAGTAGATGGAGGTGGCAGAACAAGGGAGGAAGCAGGAACACCAGTTGGGAGACCAGTGCAATAACCTTGGGGGGAAATGACAGTGGCTTGGCCGGAGCTGGTAATAGCATAGGTGGATAAATACAGTCCAGATTTCATATATGGCTTCAAGGTAAATGCAAAAGCATTTTTCAAATAATATGAAATGAGTATGAGCGGAAAAATGAAGTAGGAGACTCTGATATTTGGAGGCTTAATAAATAGAAAACTAGTTTCCCTTTACTAGGTAAAGACTACAGAAGGAGGAGATTTAGAAAGAGGAATGAGTGGAAGTTTGGGAACACGTTAAGTTTGAAGTGACTGATTTGCAAGTTGAGGTGTTGAGTAGCAGCTGGATTAAAGTGTGAAGTTTAAATGGCAAGTCAGGTTGCATATTTAACTGTGAAATCAACAACATGCAGGTATTATTTAAAGGCTGGATGGACCAATAAGAGAATAATGCAGATACAATAGAGAAGAAGTGCAAGCATAGAGCCCTGGGCATATTGCAGTTTACGAGTCAAGTAATAGGGAGGAGCCTACAAAGGAGATAAAGAATAGCTAATAAGATAGAAGAAGAATAAAGACTGAGGTGACTCAGAAGGTAAAGAAATTTCTTTAATGAAGAGAAAGTGATCGACAATGTCAAATGCTCTGAGAGGTTGGGTAAGATGATGACTGACCATTGAACACTGGATTATGTCTTTGGCGACCTTGGTGAGTTAAGCTTCAGAGCAGGTCAGATGCCTTGGCTAGAATGGAATAAGAGAGATTTGTAGGAGAAGAAATGAGGACAAGTAAAGATACGTTTTACAACATTTTACTATAAAGGACAAAAATATTTGGAGAAACGGAAGTTGACAAGCCTAGAGCTTAGGGCAATGGTTCTCCATGGGAGTGACTTGCTCCCCACCCTCAAACCCCAGAGACATTTGGGAATTTCTGGAAACAGTTTTGGCAGTCATACCTGAGGCTGCAAACAGTGAGAGGTAGGGATATATGGAGGTCTAGGGTCCTTTCTCTACCCTACTACCAAGGGAGATACAGAGGCTATAGAAGAGTTCAGAGCTCCCTCATGATTTTTCTAGAGAACAGAACTGGGACTAGTGAGCGAGTTTATCGAGGCAAGTTTTAGAATTATTCAAGTAAGAAAATTTGCCCAATTAGTTCTTTCCATAAACAAAGAACTAACTGGTGGTGAGATTCCCATCAATGGGTTTTTCCAACAACAAAAAAAGGTTACATATTTTAAAACATATTTTTGCACTGGATAGAGTCTGGACTAGATGACCTCCCAGAGTACCTTCCCAAATTGGAATCTAGGTCTGAGACAAAGACGCTGTGGTGTCTTGTCCCTCTTGCTCTACCATGTCTGCTTCATCCTCTCACGGTCTCTGATTCCGTCACACTGCATCAGCCCTTCTGGCCCATCACTGCTGAACTGCTGGTCCTTTACTCAATTAGGAAAGCTTCACACATCCCCACATTTCCTTGTAAAAGCCCTCCCAGAGCTTTTTGAGTATGTTTCCATTTCCAAAACAATTTATATAGACAGCTATTATATTTTTAACACACTTAATATCTCACATTTTCTTTTAAGCAAACCCTTCTCCAAATTAAACATTATCCCCTTGGGGATATAAGGAATTTGTTTAAATAGCCAGCTTTAAGTAATCCAAAATCATTATGGTACCTTCATTTCCTAAGTCATGGGATACGTACTACTAAAGACAGAGATATTGAATGTCCTCATCAACCCTATTTGGGCTTTGTGTCTGTAAACCACCGAGGCATTTATTAAGAGTATTTCAACCTTATCTATCCATTCCCTAGCTCAGCTTAGAGATCACGAGTAAGATGGACAACCAACACGCTCCTCATCTTAAGCCTTGGGCAGATAGCTATACGTGATAGCAGCACACTCTGCTGCAGAGTCCAAATGTGCCACATTGTTCTTCTTGGCACGGTGCTCTAAGAAGCCTCTGCCATTGGATCCAACACGGTAATCAAGATGAAGCCTATTTGGATCCCTGTTCTAGATATTGAAACTTTGATGATATAGCAAGTAGGCTGTTTGCTCAAAATGGCATGAGACTTTTCTTCTTTATTTCAGATATTAGTGGCAATCAAGGAAGCATAGGGAAGCAATAGGATATAGTAGAATTATTATTGGATTAAGACTTAAGAAATGAAGGCTTAAAAATGAAAGAAAGAAACCTCAGTCACAAACTTTGAGCAAAGCAATTTACCTCGCAGATATGATCTCACAATTCTAAAATAATATTATGGGGATTTAGAGGTGATTATCACTGGAAGTATGGATAGCTAAATATGATGGATTCACACCATGCAGCACTATGAAGAAGTTAGAAACAACCAACTAGACATACACAAAGAAATCTGCATAGATCTTAAAAACACTGTGCTTAAGGCACATGCGTGTAGTCTCAGCTAGCCAGGAGCCTGGGACTAGAGGATCACTTGAACCCAGGTATTCTAAGCTGTAGTGTCCTATGCCAATCGAGTGTCTGCACTAATCTGGACATCAATATGGTGACCCTCCCCCAGGAGCAGGGGACCACCAGGTTGCCTAAGAGGGAGTGAATCAGCCCAGATTGGAAATGAAGCAGGTCAAAACTCTTGTGCTGACCAGTAAAGGGATTGCCTCTGTGAACAGCCCCTGCACTCCAGCCTTGAAAACATAGTGAAACTCCAGCTCTAAAATTAAAAATTAGGCCAGGTGCAGTGGCTCACGCCTATAATCCCAGCACTCTGGGAGGCTGAAGCAGGAGGATAGCTCAAGGTCAGGATTTCAAAACCAGCCTGAGCAAGAGTGAGACCCCATCTCTACTAAAAATAGAAAGAAATTAATTGGCCAACTAAAAATATATAGAAAAAATTAGCAGGGCATGGTGGTGCATACCTGTAGTCCCAGCTACTCGGGAGGCTGAGGCAGGAGGATCTCTTGAGCCCCAGAGTTGGAGGTTGCTATGAGCTAGGCTGATACCATAGCACTCTAGCCTGGGCAAAAGAGTGAGACTCTGTCTCATAAAAAAAAAAAAAAAGAAAAGAAAAGAAAATTAAAAATTAAAAAAAGAAATTAAACATTGTAATTTTAAAAAGTAAGAAACCAAATAAGATAACACAATACCATTTATGTTAACTGAACACATACATACAAAATATCTTTTATAAAAACACATAAAACAAAAGGATACACAGTAAGTATATTAAAATGTTTATGGGGTTGATGGAAATGGAGAAATAGAATAAAATCAAATAGAAAAAATAAATAAAAGATCAACCATTCATGGACATATAACAGTAATATGCCCTGAACTGAGGAGTGTAATGCACTCAACTTTCTACTTCTCAGGTCCGATTTAAAAATAATAATATTTTTAAATATGTAAATTAGGGATTTTTATTCTGATGTTATGGAAGAGTAGATATCTGGGGGCGCGGGGGCTACTGCTACAGAATAACCCTATCCCGGGTAACATAAGTTTGAGGTACTAATGGAATCTCATAAATCAGGGAAAATCTCTAAGGAAGTTATGGGTGAGTTCACCCACACACAAAAAAAAAGGATCTGAAAAAACTTGAGCGTAAATGCTTAACTCAAAACTGGAAACTAAGTGCACTGCGTGGTGAGCAGACGGGAGACACAGGATGCTCTTGAGGACAGCTGCCAATAGCGCTATGCAATCCCAACTCTGAGCCTGAGACAGGGCCAGTGGATGCCCTGAAACGGGGGCTCCCACACCAGTCAGACACTCTCAGGGGACAAAAGTAGTGTCCCTTGACTTCTGGCAAAACCAGATGCAAATCTGTCTGGAGAAAAGCAAATAGGAAATTTAGGACTTCAGTATTCCCTCAAATTAAAATTACAAAAATAAGAGTTCACATTTAAATATTACCAAACACACCAGGCAATCCACAGTGAGTGAGAGAAAACAGAAACAACAAATTATTTGGACTGCAGATATTCACATTAGAATGATTAGATACAGAACACAGAATGGCTGAGTATACAGTGTTTAAAGGAATGAAAGAGGAAACCACGAAGAAGAGCAAGCAGCAGCACTGCTGGAAATAACCAGGCAGCTCTGAAATAACATAACAAATATATAATTTGAATTGGAAAAGCTCAATGGATAATGAATAATTTAACATATTGTCAGTATATCTGAATAAATTATCCAGACTTTATCATAGAAAAAGTCCCAGGAAATATGAAAAGGAAATTTAGAAAAATGGAGGGATAAAATAAAAATGTAACACACAGCTAATTGGAGTTCTACAAAGAACAGCAAGAAATAATGGCTAGAATCTTCCAGAAGTCATAAAAATCATGACCATAGAGATTTAAAAAGCACCATAGAGCCCGTGCAGGACAAATAAAAGGAGATCTGTGTCTGAACACAATGTAGTCACCAGAACACCAAGGCAAAGAGATCTTAAAAGCAACCAGAGTAAGTACTGATTATTACAAAGGAGAAATTTAGGCTTACAGCTCACTTTACACTATGGAAACAATAAGATGGTGAAATAATGTCAGAGCACTAAAAAAAAATATCAATCCAGAGATGTCTGCTCAACAAAACAATTTTTCAAAAGGGAGACACAGAGCTTCCATAAAAACAAATGGCAATACCAGCCCTGTGGTCACAATACGGAGCCTCGGGACAGCAGCCAGGTGGATGGGCTAAAGCTGAGACAGTCACGTGCAGCTCCAACATTCCTAAAGAGTGCATGCACACTAGACAAACACAGAGCAACCCACATGGATCTATTCTTTATGTTTCATATACTTTAACTGAGTTGATGGTGAGAATTTGGTTATGGAGAGGCATGGTGTTACCATTTTATAATCCGGTAAATATATCCAGAGGTTAAATTACTGACAATGAGTATTAGACAAATGTCTTTAAATTTTCTTCCTTTGGAAGTATAAATGTAGATAAACATGTTAAGTATTTTTAATTAAATGTCCTCTACTGATATTGCAGATACTTTTTTCCCTCTTTTTATTTCATCATATTATGGGGGTACAAATATTAAGGTTACACATATTGTGGCAAGGGCAAGATATTGCAGATATTTAGGGACTTCCCTACAGGCTCACAGTCTCAGTCTCATTCATAATTATCACCAGCAGCCTCATTTTGATACCACAGGGAATACTCCCCCAGCAGCTTAATTTATGATTTTTCTCTGGCAGCTTCTCATAAATCCCCATTACTAGAACACTATCAGCGATGCCTAATGAGTCGTGCTGTACATCATCCTCCCTAATAATACCATCATTTCTGAATAAAGAGGCTGTATTAGCTTTCTATTGTTGCTGTAACAAATTAGCCCAAATGGGGTAATTTTAACAATACAAATTTATTCTGTTTTACACTTCTGTAGGTTAGAAGTCCAACACAGGTCTCACTGGAGTGGCCCCAGGAGAAGATCTTTCTCCTTACTTTTCTGACTTCAAAAGACTGCTCACACTCCTTGGCTTGTGACTCTTTCCTCCATCCTCAAAGCCAGGTAAGTCAACGCCTCTGATACCCTTCCTTAATCATTTCTCCCTTTGCCTACACTCAGAAAAGATTTTCCACTTTTATGGATTCATGTGATTACACTGGGCCCACCTGTATAATCCAGGATGATTTTCCCATCTTAAGGTCCTTAACTTCAGTCACATCTCCGACGTTTCTTTTGCCATAAATGTGGTACATATCCACAAGTTCCAAAAGCATGGACATCTTTGGGGATCCATTACTTTGCCTACCACAAAATGTGGAAGAGACCCTCTTGGGTTGATAGATAAATGATAGGTAATTTAACCATGGGTTTTTGTGTGTGTGTTTTTTTTTTATCTTTTTGTTTGTTAGAGACAGGGTCTCGCTCTGTCTCCCAAGCTGGAGTGCAGTGGCACAATGATAATGTCACTCATATTACATAAGGTCATGCTAACCTTGAAAACCACATGTCACTTTTCATTGCACCCCATCATTTAAACTCAGGTTCTGGAAAATAATTAAACCCTAACACTGTATTATATATAATGAATTATTATATTTTTATTATATTACATTTATAATATGTAATATTAATGTATATTACACATTAAATTTGTTATATGTGATGAATTAACTTATCTCCTATACATTTAGAATAGCATCACTTATGTCCTGTCCTTGGGAAAATTGACAGAAGAATAACTTAAATCATTTTCTGTGGATGTTACTTAAATCATTTTCTGTGGATATTAAGTATCTTGTGAAATCTCAGTTGGAAAAGAATATATGTTTTATTATACTGTGCAAAATAAAAAAAGCCTGGGACCTCCATTGTACAAAAGATAATTGATTATGTCAAACAAAAGTAGTGGCAATACATTTTAGGTGTATAACATAAATAAAGGTAAATGCGTGACAAAAAAATAGCACAAATGACTAGAGGAATGAAAATATTTAAGATTATTTTACTATCTATAAATTGCTATAATATTAAGGTAGACTGTGATGTGGATCTAGAACACCATAGAGCAATTACTTAAAAATAACATCAAGGTCTACCTAATAAGTTGACAAATGAAGATAAAACAGAACCCTAAACAATACTCAACATAAAAAGGATGTGGGAAGGAGGGGACAGGGTAGGAAATGAATGAATAACACATGATTTTTTAAAAGAAACAACAAGGTGGGTAATTTAAACTTGACTATAACAATATATTTACACTAAATGTAAAGAGCCTATACCATGAGGCAGCAAACTTTGGCCTATATAGCCCGTCATTGTTTTTTACAAATAAAGTTCCCCTGGAACACAGCCTTACCCATTCATCCGTGTGGCGTCCATGCTGCTTCCTTGCTGTGACAGCAGAGTGGAGCAGCTGCAACAGAGATCATATCATCCCAAGAGCCTAAAACAGTTACTATCTGGTCTTTTACAGAAAAAGTATGTTGATCCTTGGTCCAAACACTCCAACTTAAAAGTGTAGATTCTAAAATTGGCTTAAAAAATTAAATATGATCTGCAAGAAACCCACTTTAAATATAAATATATGAATAAGTTAAAAGTGGAAGGACAGAAATAGATGTGCCATACAAACACGAACTGAAGGCAAACAGCAATGCCTGAGATAGTATCAGATCATGCGATGAAGCAGACTTTAGAACAACTGCTATTACCAGTGATAAAGAAGAATATATCCTAAGGATAAAATGGTTAATTTACTTAAAAATTTAACTTTATATGCATCTAACAACAGATTCAAAATATATGAAGCCAAAACAGAACCGAAATGAGAAATAGACAAATCCACGATTATAATGAGAGATCTATACCCTCATCAATCAGTAACGGACAATATAGACAGAAAATTTATAGCATAAATAAGTCTTGGACAGCACTATCAACAACTTGAAATAATTGATACCAATAGAATATTCTGTAGACTACACATTCAAGTGTAGACAGAGTACTCACTAATTTTAGTCCAATCAGCACAGTTATCAGTAGCAGATACTCTTAGTTCAGAAGGGTCCTTGGGGTTACACACCCCAGGACTGTGATTTCCTTTTCTCTTTCAATAATTCTTTATCACTTCTGTTGTACATCACTAGAGGCAACTGGGAGCCTCGTTGATAATCTGTTGTATACACTATCATTTCTCTACTAGTAGCTCTTTTTAATCAGGACACACACACCCCACCAAATTTAATGAGGATTCACAGCACAAGCATGTAAAACATCAATACTAATTATACATTTAATAGTGGGAGCAATAAAACCAGTGTAGGCCAGAGGTCCAAATGGCCCACTCAGATGGTCACAGCACCTTTCTTAGTAAGCAGCCAACAAGAGTCTCTCCTTCTCTGCCCCTCCCCCCTCTGCCTCACCACCACCAGAGAATGAGAAGTAGTCACTCTCTGGTCACTTGACCTACTTGATTGCCTGTGTGAGCAGCTATGGAAACTTCTCAGTTTCAGGGGACACATAAGCCTTCTAGTTTGACATACTTTGCAGGTATGTTCAGGGATCCTCGGGACTCAAGGCAGACCCCCTCTCCCAACACATGGTAATAAAATAAGCGGGAAATGATATCATATAAGAACAGATAGACGTACAGACCAAAGGACAAAGCAGTGAATTCAGAGAAATACCATGTATGAGCAAAAATTTAATACATGATCAATATAAAAATATAGCACCAAAAGTCAAAAGTGAAAAGATAAGTTGTTTTGTTTATAGGGTTAGGAAGTAAATAAAATTGGATCCCTAATTCACATCACATATAAAGGTAGAGTCCAGATAAATTAATGAAAGATAAAATAGAATATCAATGGGAAAAAAAGAATACATATCTGTGATTTAGAGGTAAAAAATGATTCTTTTTAAAATATTTGAAAAGCACAAATCCTAATGCAAAACATGTTAAATATGATTACATTAAATTATTTTTGTTTAATAGAGAAAGCATGGATAGAATTGACAGATAACAGACTAAGAAAATATTAGCAATCTCTAAAACTGACAACGTACAGATATATAAAGAATTTCTTTAAGTCCACAAGAGATAACCCAAGAGAAAAAAAATGTACAAAAATATGAATAGGCAGTTAAAAGAGAACAAACCCCAAGAGCTTATAAGCAAATCAAGAGATGCTTGAACTCAGTAGTTATCATAGGAGCAAATGAAAGCAATAATGAAATATCATCTTATCCCTGTTAATTTGGTTAAAAACTTAAAACCAGGCAGTCTCAAGTATTGGTAGAATGTAGGGTTAGAGGAACCCACATGTACTCCTGGTGGGAAAAGAATGGTGCAGACAGATGAGAGAGCTATCTGTCAGCACTTAGTCAAATCAGGTTTACGTATTCTTTATAAGCCAGCAATTATACTCCTAGGTATACAACCTAAAAAAATTCTCCTGTAAGTCCATGAGTACCAAATATAGCTATGTTCATTGCAGCCTGGTTTGTGGTGTTAGACATTCAGAGCAATGAGTGTCTATCACTGACTGGGAAAGTGAACAGACCTGTTCTGGTGGATACACATGGAGTCTGATAAAGCATTTGGAAAGACTGAACTAGATGTTCACAGAGCACCATGGCTGGCACTTTAGTGCCAAATAAATGAAATAAAATGAGATCCATAATTTACCATTTTTCCATACATTAAAAATACAGGCACACAAAACTAAACATATTTTAAAAGACTACACATAAGCAAATGACAGACACCAAATATATTAGAAGGGTTGCCAATGGTGAAAGAGAAGAATGCAGGTTGAGCATGGGGACAAATAGCAATAAGCTAGTGAATGCATGGATGCATGAATAAATTGAATAAGAATCATTCTTTCCTTTCTGAAATAGTTTGAGGGAAATGGCCTCAAATGGGATAAAAACATATGGAAAAGCACATAGACAAAAAAGCATAAGTCTATAAAAACAAAGGCACAAAAACAATTTCAAGGGAACAACAGAGTGTTTCAAGAGGCGTAACAGAAGATAAGACAAGAAAGGTAAGTTAGCTGAATTTGGTGACTTTTTGTTTCTTGTTACCTAAAAAATAAGTTATAAGTGTATATATTTATATATTATATATTTAATGTATGGATTGATCCTGGAACTCGGACCCATAATTGAAGACATTTGGGATCTACATGCAAAAAAAAATAAAGAGAAAGAGCATCTCTATCCTAAGTGTCTTCTGTCTGATGCAGCTAACATCTGTGGGCACTTCCTGTGGCTCTGTGATGTCACTTCCTTTTGTAGCTATTAGTTCCCTGCAGTGTTTGTGCTTTACTCAACCCAGGCTGCCTGATAACAGATGTGATTTCCAGCTGTGTCTATATTCCAACCACAGCGGGTTCATTAATAACAATTATTAAGTACTTTATGTTACAAATTGAGCCTGGAGCAATAGCAAAAACATCCAGTCATTTGTTTTATGGCCTCTTGTCAGAGCCAACTATAAATTCCCATTATCTCAACATTATCATCACAGCACAATGGATCTAAGCATGAGTCATAAATAAAACTACCAAACAGCTCAATCATTCTGGAAAGAACAGCGCATAAATTAACACTTGATGATGTAGTGTTATATATGAACTTAAATAATAGCTCAGGCTTTCCTGTAGGCTAATTATGCAAATTATTTTTTAAGACTTACATTTGTAGTTGCATGGCTGGTGCATTCATTTTAGACACACAATTAGAGCTCATTAAATATACAATCCATACATTGCTCTGCCATAACCCAAGAATTCCTATTAACGATGTATGAAGAACAGTGAAAATGAAGGGAGAAAAGTTTTAACTCAGAGAATGTCTCTTAGGACTATAGGGAGTAGGAAAAAAAACACATTTTCTCTGAATACTACATTTCACAAAAGAAATCGTTAAATTTGGGAAGATTAATGGATGAGAAGCAGCACAAGGTATGCGTTTATAGGTTCCTGGGTGGAAGTCCATATGGATTTTCAGTCAATTGTAAAAATATTTATTTAGTTGTCACTCTGCGTAGGGTTCCAACTGTCTTAAATGATAAAGAGAGGTAGAATACAAAAATAACTGAAACATTTACCTCTTAATTTTTAAGAGGACAATAGCCAATAAGCACATGAAAATTGTTGAAACACTAGTAAACAAAGACATGCAAATTAAAATTATGAGATAACATTTTTCATGCTTTATAAGTTAATTCCCAGTTAACTGGGAAGGGTGCAGTGAAATAGGAAGTAGGAAATTCAATCATTTGCTAAAACAAGTATAAAGTGGCTCAAATCTTGAAAGCCATTTGGCAATATCTACCAACATCTCTAAAAATGTCCATTACTTTTGATCAGTAATTGTGATCAAATTGCAAAATTTATCAGGTTTAGCACATAAATGCTAATGCTAACAAATATATATTGGCAAAAAAGAAGTAGCAAATAATAAAATCCATTAGGGGAATGGAAGATTAGCTAAACTGAAGTCTGAAAGGAAACAGTTAAATAACTCTTGGTATACCTACATAATGAATTACTGTGCTGCTATCAAAAATATTTTGTGAAGAATATTTAATAGAAAAGTGCTCATAGATCATTTTATATGGTTATAAAATGGTTTATATCATATGATTTCAATCACTAATCATATTATAAATTTTTTACACATATGTATACATTCATACATAAGATTAGAAAACATAAACTGAATATTAAAATTTTTTTATATGATAAAACTATGAATATTTTTAATCATCTTAATTTTCTACATTTTCTAAAATTTCTTTCAGTGGGAAAGAGAAATAGTTTACAAAAAGTCTGCCTACCATGAATTCATAGTCACATTATTTTCAAGGCCTTCCACAACCCGTATCCAATGGACATATTCAATTTTGTCTTCCAGAAAGTCCAAGATAAACCTTTGGTCAAATTCTTTTTTTTCATTGCCCTCAAATCATTTGCTATTTCTTTTCAAATCAGTCTTTGCTCTATACGCTCAAGGTAGCAAAGCTAGTTAAACATTTAAGTTGGAATCTTAAGGAATTTAATCAAAGGTAATTACCACCTCCCCCTCAAAAGCCCCAACCTTTTCCTTCCATCTCTTTTAAAACACATCAAAAGAAGATCATTTGTCACCTCCAGCCACACTGCTCAACTCCTGTTGTCCCTCGTTTGTTTCTCTTCTGCTCCAAGGACAGCGCCAACTCTGTCCTAGCACACCCTCACAGCTTTTCTCACCTCCCCTGTGGTCGTGCCTTTCTTTAGATATGCTTAACTTCCTTGGCTATGTTCCCTCCCTATTTCACTTCACATCTTTTGTCTCTGACTAGTCTCCAGATGGACAAAGGCAGAACTATAGGAGGGTGAGCCTCAGTTCCCACATCTGTAAAGAAGGAAATATGAACACTGTCCAGGCAATATCGCAAGATGCGCGGTGGATATGTTTTCATACTGCAAAGCACTGCGCATGTTGCAACTCCGGTACCCTCTTTTCCACATTCATGCAACAATTATTACTAATATGTAACCATTACTCTACTGGCCCTTTTTTAGCTACAGCTATGGGCGTTATACTTGATTGTTCCATAGAGATGCTTTCCTTAGCCCAATCCATCACTAAATCCTGTTTTACCCCCAAAATATATCATAAGTCATCCACGGCTCTTTTTGTTCATTAGCACCAATCTAAACCAAGCAGCCATGATCTCTCACCTGGACTCCTGAAGTGACTCCTGATTTGTTCTCTCCATCAACTCTTTTGCCCTCCAACTTATTACTCACACAAAAGCCAATCATTTTCTTTAAAAAGTTAATCAAAAGTAATTGATTCCAAGATCCAGAATCTCCAGTGGTTTCTTGAGCAGACATGGTGGGTCCAGGTGTCTGGGTAGCACACAGATAATGAAAGTGTCCATAATGGCATGAGAATACAGAAGAGAAACTAGTGCCTAGGAAAGGGGTACGTATTGATACTTGCCAGAGAACTTGGCAACTCTGTACAGTTGGAAAAGAGAAGTCTACTGAAAGCCCTCCTAAATAAACAGAGCTGCATTTTTCTCCTTGGGTGTGTGAAGTACAGAAGAAACTTAAAGTAATGCATTTAACACATCAAAATTGACAAATTCCTTATTTAATTTAGCAGAAGATGTCTGAACACAGTCAAGTTATTTTTAGCCACAGACGACCTCACTAGTGAAATGCATAAAACAAACATGGCCTGATTATGCACTAAGCACCTCAACAGCTCCTAGAATAAAATCCCCAATCCCATCTAGAATAAAGTCCCCAATCCTTACCACTGGTCTGGGGCCTTGTGGAACATAGCCCCTTTCTCTTTCTTCAGCCAATCTCTCCATGGCTTATTAAACTGACTTCTTATTTCTTGACTGTTTTAGCTCTTTCCACATTTTCGTGATGCCATTCCCTCTGCCCTAGTCTTCACCTGAATAATTTCGACAGGGGTTCAGCCATGGGGAAGCGTGTATGTCAACCTGATGTGAGGGTTTGACAGAAAGGTATTTGCATAAGTAGCTGAGGAGCCTCCTGAGAGAATACTCCTATTAGGGTAGGAAGAATACAGGGACTGAAATGAGCGCAAATCATCAACACTATTCATTGAAATAAAAAAGGGATTCTGAAGATGGCATGGGTTTGTCACTAACAATTGTCTCATTCCAGTCCCACAGACTGGGAGATTTGTGATGTAAAGTAAAGATTATCGTGTAATTGTTTTTGTCTCTTCTGGGAAAACTGGTTCACTATATAAAGAAAGCTAAGTTGGATCCCTACTGTGTTAAATACTGTTAGTATTTATCCAATATTCATTCCGTCTTCTTCTTTGCTGACAGAATTTTGATTTCATGTGCGGTGTTAGTTGTCAGGCTAAACGCCTGCTGCCTCATCCTCTCTGGAAGCTCAGAGTGCCTGTGCAACAGACGTATTTATAGCTAGGAACACATATACAGACTATTTCTGGGAAACATTATACATTCTTGGGAAAAGGAATGGAAACACCTGAAAAGCCTCCTCCCCTTTCCCATACCTTCCTCCCTGGAATGTGGACATGATATCTGAAGCTTTAGCAGCTATCCTCTCACCATGAAGTGACAAGCACGGAGGGAAAGCCCAGAGAGTCACAGAGATGCTGGCCAGACACCATCAAGACACTGACCAACTGCATAAGATACTTATTTCCAATTTTACATGACCTTCCCCCACACATTTATGAGAGAATCAAATATGTTCATGATGTCTAGATGGCTGCTGTGTTCTTGTCTTCAAGGACCTGCTGCTATTTTCACGACCTCATGTTCCATCAAAACTAGAAAGTCCTTGAACTTCCAAAGTCACATGGTGGTTTGTGGTAAGTAAAGGAGAGCCACTCTTTCCTCTTTACTTCACATATTAAGTGTAAAATGCCAAATGAGACATTTTCCTGAAACCTTCATTTTCAAAGGAGTGGCAACTTCCAGAAAGGCAGTGTCTTATTGAGAACAAAGCAACTGAATTCTGGAGCATTGACAGAAGCACATAAATAGATGGAAGTTTCAGTTCACCCTTCTCAGTCCATGACAGGTCAAGAGGTTGCATGTAATCAGCAGCAATACCGATGTCCTGAAAACATAAACAATAGGGTAACTCAAATCGATATTTATCAAACTCTGTTCTGAAAACGGAAGATGCACTTTATTTTTCAAGGGTCCATGGGACAGTCACGTGGACCGTCTTCTGAGTCCGAGGAGTAAGGGAGCTCTAAATAAAAGTTGAGTGTGCAGTTTCACTAAACCCTGAGAGCAGCTCTGTCCAGCATGATAGCCAGTAGAGGCCAGTGGCTATTTAAATTTAAATGAGTTAAATAAAATTTAAAATTCAGTTCCTCAATCACGTGAGCCACATGTGACTATTGGACAGCACAGATATAGAACTTGCCCGTCATTGCAGAAAGTTCCATGAACAGTGCTGCTCTAGAGATTGAGACACAGCTGTCTGCTTTGGTCATTCCTTGGCATGTCACATGTGTAACTGGTTTGATGACCACTGGTAGGTAAGTTCCAGGAGAGAAGAGATTTGTATCAAAATTATACACTGCTTCATTTCTCATGCCTTGTCAATAACTAATTGCTTGGTGAATTCAGAGTTCTCAATTCAGCTAGGCATAACATGAAGCATGTTTTATTCGCAAAATTACTTGTACTTTTCTTGGCCTTAAACACTCAATCTGTCTAGAACACACATCTCATTTTCTTTTTATTGTATTCCTATTTAAATTTTAGTCCAGTCCAATGATTTCTATAATCTCATCCACTTATTAAAATATCAGGCTCAATCATGAAAGTATTCTGTCTAGTACAAATATTATTTTTACAGTCTCCATGCATAGTTCCAAGCTAGGACACCTCTTGTCCTCTCTGTCTTTCTCCTTTCTTCTCTTTATTGCCGATTGTTTTGCCCTCACCTTCCCATCAGAGCCCCACTCTCAGAAAGCGGCACTGATGTCTGCCTTGTTCAGTAGAGAAAGAGACAGCGAGAAGGGAGAGTCTATGTGACCAGCAGTCCATTTAAAGTGGCAGGGGCTCCTGCTCCCCAAATCTTGGCCTGCTCATCAAGCTGTCCGTGGTCTTTGTCATAGAGGTGGTCTTATTTTATGCTATTTTGGGGAGGGGGGCAGAGTTTAGCCTCCATCTTTGTCCCCTTCATCTTGGAGGGGATTCTTCAGCCTCATCCCCAATTCTGCCCCAAAGACAATCAGATGGTTAGCCTCCATTATCAGTACACATTGCAAACTCCTTCTCTATTAGGGCCCCATTGCTCAGATAAGCAGCCCTCATTTCCATCCCCTGCTGGGTGTTCCCTGGCTCTGTCCCCTCCTCTAGTTTCGATATTCCATCACATAGAGCCACAGGAATTATCAAGATGCTTTTCCATTCTGCAAGTCCCACAGGCCATCCTTCCTAGACATAGTCCCTACAATCCCTTTAAGCCCTGTTGACATGATCTATTTCTGCATGATTCCCTTTTTCAGAAATCTATAGATGAAGTGGGCATAAGTCCCTGCACCCAATTATGCTCCCTAGCTTTCAAAGGATATGAGTTTGGTATAGCCACGTTC